>JBAMJR010000143.1:1380000-1670000 GCA_038501785.1 Myoxocephalus aenaeus | reverse complement strand
GTGTCTACCACCGCATGTACACATAAGAATGAAACTGTTTTCTCAATCTGTTCATGTTCAACCTGTTTGGCTCCTTATCCAAGAAAATGAATAATCTCCTGTCCAGGTTCCAGCGTGTGAACCTCTTTTTTTGGCAAAGACTTATCTCTCAGACTTCCTTCCCCTTCTTCCTCTTTCCATCCTTCCTTCCTTCCCTCCCCTCCACACCCTAAGCTTCGAGGTTGATACATTTGTGCACATTTGACATGATCTAAGTCTTATCTTACGGCCAGGTCTTGGAAATTAATTTTGCTGGTTTGCTTTCCATCCAGATTACCATACCTTATTCCTAAAGGCACACAGCCCGTCTGAAGGTCTTGCTCAAACCTTTATCACTCCTTTATGATCATTAATCTTTTGAGCCACACGTTTCTGGGAAAGGTTTGTCTCCAGATTGAACAAGATCTGAAATGAGCCCCACAGTTGCAATTCCTCAAAATCAAAAGAAATGATAATTTGCGTCTCAGCGGGACATGACCTGCTGCCATGACTTTTGACACGTTAGAGCCGTGTCCATTCAGAAAACACATTCCAGAGTGAAATGAACAATATGGGCTTTCAGCCTGGCCCTGCCAAAACCGCTGAGATATCACTGAATGGGACTGGATATTGTTATTCCACAGTCTGCTTGCAATAGCTGAGAATTTTGGCACGTCTGAAAATGAAAACATTCCTTAGAACGAGAGTGATTGGTAAAAATATCTCCATTCATTCAGAGCTGAAGCCCATTCACTGACTCCGTGGGGAGGTCTAAAGTAGGAATGCGGTATTAATTACTGAATTGACGAAATGGTAAAAAGAAAGTCTGCATTTGTAAAATGAGGCTCCTTTACTTGGATATTTAGCAAAGGAAAGACAATATTAATGTATTTTGTTCTTACTTAAGACAACTAACTAACTTAACAAATTATTGATGAAGCTGACAATTCGTGTCTCTATCAATCGAGTCATGGTTTAAATAGTACAATATTTTCCCTTTTAATTTCCTAAAGCCTAAGGTCATATTGTTTTGTCCGAACAACATTATAAAACCCCCAAAATATTGGATTCATGATAAGACAAAGAAAAAAGAAGACATGAGACAATGAAAACGGCATCTGTGTGATACAGTGCTATAAGCATGCTAGTGTTGTCTAGTAGAGATGTTGGTTTTGTCCACCACTGGCCTGGAATGAAATATCTATCCAATATAACATTTGGTACGGTTATCCATGGTGTCCAAAGAATGAATTGCGATGACTTTTGTGATCCCGTAAAAACGTAATCACCAGGGTAAAATGTAATTGTCCAATGCTTTGGTTCACCCTCAGAGCCAGTAGTGTGACTGTAGCCCCATCGGTTATCAAAATAGTTACATTATTATTTTGTCGATTGACTTAATTGAATAATTCACTAATCATTTCAGATAGGTATGTACTTTGTCACTATTGTTACTAACGCCAACATTTGCAGAGAGTCTCATCGTAATCTTTGGTCATATTATCACAACAGCTAAAAATGTGATTATGACTTATGTTTATTTTGCCATTGTCTTTGTTAATCAGGCTTTGGTGAGATCACTGGTCCCTGAGATTTGACCGGTGGTCTTGTCTAATATTGGAAAACAGTGTAATGCTGGGTGGGTCTCAGTCCTCTTGCCAAGGTCTTCAGATAAAAGCCCTCATCCCGGCAGCTGCGAGTGCCAAACACGCTCACGATAAAGAGGAGATTCTTTATTTGCCGCTGCTCGAGGACATTTTGTAAACACAGACATAAAAGCCAGGCCAGCTTATCTAGACGGAGGCCATTCCCACCCTGCTGTCGTGTGTACCACAGGACATTTCTCTACCAAAACACACTAAACATGCACATAATCCCTCCTGCCAGAGGACACACAAACACACAGCCCCTGTTGAAACTGTCTTTCCCGTCCATTCCCCCTCCCCTCGTTTTCCTTCTTCAGCTCTGGGGTTTGCATAACAGGTAGTCACAGACATTTCCTCGTCCTGAGCAGGGATATCCTGGCGCCCGACAGTCGCTCCCTGGCTCACTGCAGCTCTGGCCCATGGACTCCGGGACTGGGACTAAATTTAGACCCAGACCCCCTTCATGCCGCTCTGCCATAAAGATACCAACGGGCTGAGCGAACACTGCACACAACACACTTCCTCACCAATGGCACTGGTACCAGCCAGATATCGATGTGGCACAGTGGGATGGATGGGTGTCTACTGGGTGTGAAGGAGGGGGTTTGTTGCCATGCTTGCATTAAAGTTATTTCTCATGCTAATTAATCCTGTGGATACCCCCCTTTCTGTTTTCTGGTTTCCTAGTTTCCCCCTATCTATTTTCTCACTTTGGCTGGTCAGTTGTTTTATTTTGTTCATTTATACTTCATTCTCACTGTTGTCACTTTTTACCCGTATTATCCACTTTCACCATGGATTTGGACTTATCTTGACTAAACATATTGTCTAGCAGCCATTTCCCAAAAATCCAGGTTTATTTTTTACTGAGTAAACTCAAAGCAAGAGGTGCTTTTGTCTGAAAGTTTTAACGAGTATTTGGCCCTAGAGCCTGATCTCTAGTGTTGGACAGTCAGCCAGTCTAGCTCCCCCTGTGCTTTTATCCCCTCTCTTTGGCACTCTACCAGAAAGCAAGTGAACCTTGCCCTGCAGCATCTGGATTTTTCTCTTTCTTTGTGATGTTATGTGCATAGTTTGTTAGACAGGAGAATACTTAGAATTGACATCAGATGTGCTTTTCTAAGACTTGTTTTCCTGCTGATGCAAACAGACGAGTTGTAGAAACACTGGTACTCACTGGCTAGCTGGAAGAGTGCAGCAATGGCCTCCTCCCACCACTGGGACTCCTGTGTGATGAAGGGCAGCTCCATCAGGCCTAGAAGGAAGATCAGCTGACCGGCAGTCAAGGCCACCGTAGCCATCAGGTTACAGGCCCGCATCATGTCAAATTGCACTTGAGGGACCAGAAAAAAAGCTGTGTCATTATTCCTGCTCTGTTATCTAACTGCATTAATTGGATCTGCATGATAAAGTTAGGTTTGGTCTAAATCAGAGGTCTTGATCTTTATGTTTTAATACAGTATACGTCTGTAGCATGGGGACATTGCCATGATTCAAGTTGGCCGCTGGACCTTCAGTGTTTCCCAATCTTTTTTTTCAATGGAAATTTCTCAATGGAGCTTAATTTAGTAAAGCAGCACAACTCTGGCTCTGCCTGAAATCTCTTCCAGATAGTGTTTATACTCATTTATGCCCTTAAAAAAGATGCAATTGGCTTTTAAATGAATTACATACTATAAATGATTGGCTGGCTGCCATGTGCCAGTGTTTACACTCATACATCAGACTGCCATTGAGCGAAAGCAAAGTGATGGGATTGTTTTCTTTTTGTTGTGCATAATTGTTAATCCAGTGAGTTGAGTGATTCGGGTTTTGACATAATCATATGTCATCTCTGGCCGATCAGAAGCTCTGGAAAATGTAATTTATTTCTTAACAGATTCACAGTCAAATTCTTCTGTACTTTCTTTCATTTGTAAAAGAACAACAATGGAGACTAGGACCTGGCACCTGACAGAACTGTTACATCTAGGCTATACCAATCAATTAATTAACAAGTCTGATGAGAAAGAAATGGGACACTTTGAAGTTAGCTAATATCTTTATTTTTATAGGAAGCAGGCATAAATAACATTGTTATATTGCACTTTAATTAAAAACTATCGTAAAAACTTACGCTTGACCGTGCTGCGGGATTCTTGGTAGCCGGCATAATCAGAGCCCCATCCCAGGCCTTCGCACTGCCTCTGTGTCCCCTGCCCCCTTCTCCCGGCCTGGAGCTCATCCCGGACCCTTTCCCCACTCGTGGGACACATCCTCCATAGTCCCACGCTCCTCTTGCGTCCGTCTTCCAAAGCCTGCAGGACCCAGCTGGGGGTGAATGCTGCAACATTATTAAGGACCAGGGACAGCAGGGCTACTGCCACCGCTGCCGCCACGAGCCTCTGCACGGCCATGCGGCGCCGGACGGCCGCCACCTCTCCCCCTCCCTCGTGTTCCACCAACGACCCCTGATCCTCGGCAGTGTCCTGCCCGCTTCCTCGCCTCTCCTCTGGGGCAGTAGCACCAGCAGCGCTCTGGGCCCCCGGGCTCCTCTCCACCTCCTCCGCCACCACCACCTCCTCCTCCTCCAGCTGTTACCGAGTGTTGTCCCAGCTCACACAGAGGTGAAATTAGCAAGAGTGTTGTCTTGAGGCTTAGCTAAAGAACATCTCCATTCATCCTCATTCAGGACTTGGTTGTTGTTGCAGCAGATCCTCAGCCCTCCTCCTCAGACAGTACTGCGGGTACGCCAGGATTAATCCAACTGGCACCTTGGTCCATTCCACTGGCTCTGGCTGGCTGCAGCTTGACTCTTAGATCTTGCTCTTACTTAATTTTCTCTCTTTTTTTCCCTTTCTATGTTATCGTCTCCTTTTCCTTCTACAGTGCGTTGCTTATTGCGCTGGTCTGACTTCTGTGTGTGCAGCTGGATTCTCTGTGTAGGCAGTCGATTGTTTTCCTTCAGCACTTCACAATGCCTTCGGAAGAGTACAAATGCAAAAAAGGATCAATTCTAACAGTGTTGCTCGGAGCTGACTCACCAGTGGCTTTACTGGGACTGAACCAAGACTGTCTCTTAACTAGAAAATCCCACACTGCCTCACTGGAACCAGAAGTCCTTTAACCAATCCTTCTGCTTCTTTCTGTCTTTCCCTCTCTCCCTCGCTCACTGATTCTCTGCAAATCCTTGAGGTCAGAGTTGAAATGTGGGGGAGTTTCTGTTCGTCATAATCCAAGACATCACTTCGCAACTGTAGCGAGCTTTAAACTGACAGTTCTCTCCTTCATGATCACTTTAAATGTGTGTGTGTGTGTGTGTGTGTGTGTGTGTGTGTGTGTGTGTGTGTGTGTATCAATGTGTTTGTGTGAGAGAATGTCCAAAAGACCCCCCTCTTAGACGTCACTGTTGTGTATTCTTTTGTCTGGAGCCCAGGGGGCGTTCGGTAAAGCCCTCTCTCTCGTGTGCAACAAACATATTGGCCGGCGCAGTCAGCCAGCAACAGGATGTGTTTCCTGAGAGGGAAAGAGGATGGGAAGAGGGGCCAAATGTGGACCTGTTCCTTCTCTTGTCTTTCCTTTTCTGTCTCTCTAGATCTTGCCGCCCTGTGTGCAGCTAGCTCTCGTAGTCTCACATTTGATTTTCAGGGTTGCTTTTCTGTGACCATATAGAGAAAGATTTTGTCTAACAGTTACTCTCCATTCCCTCCGTTTCCCTGCTTATAGCAGGGCCCCTAAAGATTTGGGGTATTTCCTGTTGCCTAACTTTAATAAACAGCCCACATCTGTATCAGCTAAAGCGAGGAGGAGGGAGGTGGACGCAAATAGAGACCAGATGGCTGTGGAATCTTGAATCTGGGTAGAGAGGCTGATTTACGTCAGCAAGACAAAAGGGAAAAAAGGAAAGACAGAGGTAGAAAAGCACGTCTCTCGCTTTGTGTTGAAGTCCTGCACACATTCTTGTTTCTCTATGCTTATTACACTGTTTGAACTTTTATGGACATTTCTTGTGATCCTGCTATATGTTGAAATACTACTACTACAGTAGTAGAGGTCTGACCAGTGAGAACAAAGGGTATATACATATTTGGACACTATGCTTTGTCACTATATATACATGCATACTAAGGGTTTATGACTTCAAATATAAACATAAAATGCATAACTGTTTTCACACTTGAATAATACAATACCAATACAGGTGAGAACACATTACCCTTGCAAACAAGCCATTTATCTTCTCTCTGCAGTAAAGCGGTTTGGGAAAACATGGCACGAATGTGTGTGAAAACCCGCCAGCTGGATGTGGCACGCGTGTGCCTTGGGAATATGGGAAATGCGAGGGCAGCAAAAGCACTGAAGGAGGCGGAGGTTGAGCCGGAGCCAGAAGCACAAGTGGCTATGTTGGCCATTCAGCTCGGAATGCTGGTAAGATATTCAAGTCGAGTGTAAATGACCAATGAGACATGCCTCACTCACAATCAGGCTAATGGATTGACTCGTGCCCATTTTTCTCTGCCCAATGTACCCCAAAGACAATGCAGATTTTTTTCATTCCTCTTTGTTTGGCCATACTGCATTCTTTAATTTTACGTTGCAGCTTTTGAAATTGAAAATATGTCGGATAAAGACATGAAATGTTTAATTAATAATGTACTACTCTTTCTCTTATTCAGCCACTCTTTCTGTTATCATTTTTACAACATACATTCAAAAACAGAAAAGAAGAGACAAGATAGACAATCCAATAGAGAAAATGTAAGGTAATAAAAATAGAAAGGCCATCCCCTCACTCCAGATCATAAAATCCATCCAAAGGGTATTTTTTCTCTTCGTAAAAATCACCAACGCTGTAGTCTAACATAATGCCACAGCCTTTGGCTCCAAATAATATGTCCTCTTTTTAGGTGGAAGCAGTGCACCACACAAAGACCACGGGACTTTCCGAACCAAAGGCATTTATCTTTCCATCATCTTTTCCTGTCCTCCAATAGGAAGATGCAGAAAAGTTGTACAAGTGCTGTCAACGCCATGACCTGCTGAACTATTTCTACCAGGCGTCTGGCCAATGGCAGCAAGCTTTGGAAACGGCAGAGAACCACGATCGCATCCATCTGCGCACCACCTATTACAATTATGCCAAATACCTGGAGTCCATGGGCGACAAGACCCTGGCCCTCTCATAGTAAGACAGCACATCTGTTATTGTTTGATGTTAATGATAAAGTAGTTTTTAATTTGAGTAGTTAAGTATTATAAAGTGTGATTGTAAGCCTTGTTGTTACAGTTATGAGAAATCAGACACACACAGGGTCGAAGTGCCCAGAATGCTCCAGGATGACACAACATCTCTGGAGATCTACGTGAACAAAAAGAAAGACAAGTAAGTCCAGAGATTCTCTTACCGGTAAATACTTTATCCCCTGAAGAGCATATTGCATTTTCATACAATACGCAGACACTAAATTATATTGTATCATCATCATCTTATCTATCTAGGAACATCTATAAGTGGTGGGCCCAGTACCTGGAGAGCCAGTCAGACATGGATTCAGCGCTGTGTTTCTATGAATCTGCTCAAGATTACCTCTCTCTGGTTCGAGTCCACTGCTACATGGGGAACATTCAGAAGGTGACTCAGTTTGTACTGCGGGTGTCATGTAACATTTATCATATTTTGTCGGAAAGAATGACATTTTACTCATTTTGGGTGTTGCAAAGCTTATTATATAATATAAAATAGGAGCTGTGTTAATAATAATACTGATATAGTGAGCTGTCCATAATGTGAGAATGTATTTATTTGCTATACCAGGCATCTGAGATAGCCAATGACACAGGTGACAGGGCAGCGTCATACCACTTGGCTAGACACTATGAGGGCCATGACGATATCAAACAGGCTGTCCACTTCTACACACGAGCCCAGGCCTACAACAACGCCATACGACTTTGTAAGGTAAAGCACTCCTCTGCCCGTTCTGAGTTAGAAGTCCCGAACTACAGTTATGTATCCAGACTTTAATTTATCATGAAATTCAGTTTCAGAAATGCTGTACATTCTATATTTTCTGTTTGTTCATTCATTGTTGTTGCTGCGCTGTTGTCTTTCTCTTGTGGGTTGTTGACATGTGTGTATCGTGTCCTAACAGGAGACTGGTCTGGATGACCAGCTGATGAACCTGGCTCTGCTCAGTAACGCAGAGGACATGATGGAGGCAGCCTGCTACTACGAGGAGAAAGGCACCCACATGGACCGAGCTGTCGCACTCTATCACAAGGTCCCTCGCAAACGCCTGCTTTTTCTGAATAACTTGGGTTACGTTCAAGTTGATGCATTCTAGTTTCTTCCACAAGGGGGCAGTACTGTGACATATATTTCAACTGAAAAATGTTGATGGATTAAAAAAACAGGGTTGACTATTTATTACAGCAGTTTATTCATGTTCTGCTGATTTCTCCGCTGCAGGCTGGTTACGTCTCAAAAGCTCTGGAGTTGGCCTTCGCCACACAGCAGTTCTCTGCACTTCAATTGATCGCTGAGGATCTAAACGAGTACTCGGACCCAGCCCTCCTGGCACGCTGCTCCGACTTCTTCATCACTCATTCCCAGTATGAAAAGGCAGTGGAGTTACTGGTAGCAGCCAAGAAGGTGACTGCTTGTGGCACATCATCACCCATACATTTCAGTTCTTAAGCGCATACTTATATGTATCACTCTTTCCTTTGTGTATGTACATGAACAAAGTACCATGAGGCCCTGGAGTTGTGTGTGACCCAGAGCTTGACCATCACAGAGGAGCTGGCAGAGAGAATGATTGTAACTGATTCAAAAGACTTGTCTGAAGATGCCCGAAAGGAGCTGCTGGAGAGGATAGCGGACTGCTGCATGCGTCAGGGCAATTACCACCTGGCCACCAAGAAATACACACAGGCGGGCAACAAGCTGAAGGTAATACTGTGTATAATATTATCTGCAAGCTGAGACCATCTTACAGGTATCTGTGTGAGAGGACAATCTCCATCTGGTCATGATGTCATGTGGCATCAGCAATACATACCCAAATACATGCGTGCAAGTTAATATGCGATGTTAAACCTTAATGTTGAATGTATATATTTTTTTAAACAGGCCATGAGGGCACTCCTCAAGTCTGGCGACACCGAGAAAATAGTCTTCTTCGCCGGTGTTTGTCGTCAGAAGGAGCTTTTCATCATGGCCGCCAACTACCTCCAGTCTCTGGACTGGCGCAAAAATCCAGAGATCTTGAAGACGATCATTGGTTTCTACACTAAAGGCCGGGCACCAGACCTGCTGGCTGGCTTCTATGAAGCCTGTGCACAGGTACAGCATTACTTTATGCAACATATTCTTCCATTTCATGATGTCTATTATTGATACTTATGGGTCTGGTTATAAATGGACTATAAGCATTTTGGAAGAAATTTAGAGCTGTTGTCTTAAATAACATCCGTTCTGTAGGATAAATGTTACCTCAAGAAAATTAATGATTACGTTTTATTTGTTTTTTAATTCTACTTCTCGTGATATGTAATTTATAATACTTGCAACTTCAATAGAGAATAATCTAGACAAAATACGTTCTTTTCAAATAACAATGTTTACCATTGTTAAGGTGGAGATTGATGATTACCAGAACTATGAAAAAGCTCTGGATGCTTTGACTGAGGCGTTCAAGTGCCTCTCCAAAGCAAAGGACACTTCCACTGGACAACAGGAAGTAAGGCTAGCTGACCTGCAGCACAGAGTAACGCTGATCAAGAAGTTTGTCCACGCTCGCCGGTAAGAACATAACTCATATCTGTTCTCTTTTGTATCTTCAAGAGCATCTCTTTTGTTCATTTTCTTGTGGGAGGTATTGTTGATTGTCTGACTGTGAGCTTTTGTCTGCAGGTTGTACCCAGAGGATCCTGGTGAGGCTGTGCGGTTATGTGAATCCTTGCTGGAGGAGCCGGAGTTGGACCCTGCTGTCAGGATGGGAGATGCATTTGGTTTTCTGGTGGAGCACCACTGTCAGCAAGGCAACTTCCAAGTGGTGACTATCATTTTTTTCTTTCCTTTTTTTAATTAATTGAAATGACAAATATCTGCATTCTGTCAGAGACAGTTTTAAATATTTACGGCTCTCCTTTCCATCTTTCTTCTCCAGGCCTACCGTAAGCTGGAGGAGCTCCAGAAGCTTCTGCCAACCCAGAACGTCAGGTACTATGTTAGCCAGACCAGCCTTGAGTCCCTGCAAAAAGAAATGGGTGTATCCATGGATCGTGGTGACAGAAGGCACAGTGTGAAGGAGGAGGACGAAGTGGAGGAGGACTTAACAGTATCCTAAGTCTCACTGATGATTTTATTTTAATTTTGTAAAAACAATATAATATATTTTCATATATTTGGATTCTTTATTTATGTGTATGAAGAATTCATATTTTTAAGCACATGAATATGCAAGAGTCTTCACTTTCTCAGACCGGGAACATTGTAAAATGAGCGCAGTAACTGGTGTTGGTCATCGTCGCACAGTGGACGAGTGCCGTGGAGCAAAGACAGAAGAGATGGAGGGAGGGAAGGCTGCACCAAGATTATATGAGGTTATTTCTACTCTTCCACACTCATTCAGACAGTTGACATGAGATGACATCTCCTACCTCAAAAAACTATATTTGACCAGCAATACATAAAAATGTCCAGTGTGACGGAGGACGAGGTGAAGGAATCAACACCGGAGGCTTTAATTGTAGAGCTTTGATATATTAATGGTCACATAGATTTGAACAATCTTTCCATTAAATGCAGAGGTAGTGAATTCAGGTACACGCGACAAAATTCCACTGAATCTTCACACTATTTAAAAAAAATGTTGAACACAAGTAATCCTTAAGATCTGGATCCTGGAATAATGTTACTACTGCAGAATTTATGAAAACAGATTGTCGCCTTTGAGCTGAATTTTGTTTCTAAGTTTGGCTCTGAATATGCTGTTTGTCATATATTTGATTATGTGGTTTACATGCATTTAGAGAAATGTATTTTGTATTCAATTAATGTACCAAGTATCCCCTCAGTGTCAAAATTCATATCTTTGTAAAGCATTTTTCAGCTATTTTTGATAACTTGTGAGTCTACTTCACGCATGTGAATTGATATGTTTGACGCTACAATTCATTGTTCCTTTAAAAAAAAATCTAATTAAATTGCACTCTATGGCCTAAACAGGTTTAATATCAGTAGTGGTATTCATATGCATACGTTTGTATTGAACATGCAGATTGGTGACGCTGGCACATTCTGACTTATCATTGTTGGAAAAGCACAGGTGTTAATAATAATAACACTAGTGATGGCCTTTTATTATTCTCAAGTGTGCTTTTCCTAAAGTGACAAGTCGAATGTCTTCCGTGAAAAAGGCTCTCCTAGTTCATTATTTAAACATCACGTTAAGTAATTGTTACCACTGACACAATGATGTTTTAGTGACATATTGGACAATCAACTTGTCGTGTTTCAGCTGTAGCCACAAGATGGCGCTGCTATCAATAACATTTACCAACACCCAGCCTCTGAAGCCAAAAAGTGGTTGCGGCTCAAACTGGCTGACTTCATGTTTTCCAGGCTGAAACAGTAAACGGCAAAATCATACAAGCAATAAGTTAATGTAGCTGTGAGAAGTTCCCATACCGTTTAGTTGTTTTGTCATACAACAGGGGAGAAGCATTTACAGCTGTGACGCTATTCCTTGATTAAAATAAAGTATGCAAAAAGACTGTCTACACGTTTTGTTTTCTTCTGTGTTGAGGAGCCATGGCAACATTGTTGCTGGATACAGTGCGTCCGTTAGTTAAAGCAACGGTTGTTAGTGAATAAAGATGGACACACAGGACTCCCACAAACCTTCAAATGACCTTCAGGAGCGACTTCGAGCTCTGACCGAAGAAAATGTGAGTAAATGACTGCTCAGTCTTTATATCACTACTGAAAGAAAAGGCCAGTTCGGGCTCGGTAACATTAGTTTATATGGTAAGCCCGCTTAATGGTGGAGATGAACACAGGCCACAAACTCACAGAGGTGGGTCGCTTGACTTTAATTGCCCTTCAGATTAAACGCGGGCTACAATGAGAAATGCTGAAAGCGGATAATGTGCCCTTGTCATGTCATCGTAGAAAGGTGTGTCTGTTCACCTCACTGTAGTTGCAGCTGCGTGAAAAACATGAATGCCTTTTCACCAAAGTGGGCTACCTGGAGAGCAGACTGGGCCACCTGGCCAGCTCCAACACAGATCTGTCCTGTAGGCTGGTCCAGAGTGAAGAGGGAAAACTCAAGGTAGAGTCCATGAGCTATGTGAAGCACATACGAACTACAAGTTCACTGTATCTGTCAATCATCCGTCTGAACTTTCAGCTCTTTAAGGAGCTTGTGGAGGAGAAAATCCAGACCAACAAGATGAGAGAGCAGTTTGAAGAAGAGACATTTGAGCTGAAAAACAAGGTGAGGGTTTGCTGTCATAGTTGGGGAAACAAAGTGGGGGAAATTTGTTTCATCGGTGAAGCTAGGATGAGAAGATACGCCTAAAAAGGTTTGGGGGAAGCGTTTTCTCCGGGTTCAAATAGAGTTTTACGGGTTACCTTTCCTTTCCCTTTTCTTAGATATTGAACCAAGCCAGTGTTCTAACACAGCTTGAGCTGAAACGAGACAACGTATTCAGGGAACTCCAGTCTGCTGAGGCTCTTCTGAAAATGGGAGAAAAGAGCGGCCAAGACCTGACAGGGGAGCATGCCACACTGAAGAAGAACTACCTCGCTCTGGCCGAGGCCCACGACGAGGAGCTAGCCCAGAGTGGAAAGTTGAGTACTGAGCTGCTGGCACTGGCCCAGGCCCAGGACGCCCTCCGAAGGCAGCTGGAGGAGCAGCAGCAGAGCGTGAAGACAAGCACCCAGGGCCTGCACGGCGAGCTGGACAGGGTGGGGGCCTTGATCAGCCGCATGTCACGCAACAGAGTCAAGGTGAGACTGTGTGGGAATTCGTCTTCAACACTCTTCGGATGCAGAGGAAATGCAAATGTTGCCAACGGGCCAAAGGGACTTTTAGTTCCGAGTTTGATTCCCGAGTTAAGTTCAAATCAGTCTATAAGTTCAAAATCTAAATTTGGCGTTGTTGAAACTAATCTTTTATTTTTTTTAAACCAAACACAGATCATGTTAGTCCCATCTCGGTTATCCCAAAAATAAAATGGTGTTTCTGCTCCAACATAAGCATGTTCTTGATCATATTTCTCACATTTCTTCAAACAGTTCATGCAAATTACATTGCAACATAATGTACTGTATTGTTCGATAAGAAAGACTAATATTTCCAATATTATGTATCATGTCTCAGACAAAGCCTTGATTGTGCAATAAACTAAATGGGTTTTTGAAAGCACGAAAACACCATATTTATAAAACACGTTTTCTTTTGAGTTCTAAAACCTTTTTATTTTGGGTTGAACTAAATATTGAATGTGAAACATTTTACTTGTCATTGTTTCTGTTTCTATTTATAATATTGTATGCTAAATGTTTATTCCAATTGTATAACATTGTACAGCTTGAGGATCTGGCAGCTTTGGACAAAGAGCAAAAAACTACAGAAAAAACTGTAAGTATTTTATTCTTCGCAGCAGTGGCCAACACATATGTTTTATGGGCATCAGTAAACTTACCACTGGTTCATATGCTCACATAGCTACTTGGAAACCAAGATGAGATCAAAGACATGCTGGAGAAAATGAAGAACAGCTACGAGGAGCAGCAGAAGAAACTGGAGGAGAAAGTGTGAGCTCCAGCGAATGTTTGTCATTTACTCATGCACAAGCTTGATTATGATGAAACATCATTATCTTTCCATTTCCAGTCGTCGAACAGCCAAACTCATCTCAGGAAGTATGGCCCAGTATTCATCCCACACACATCTGCTCTGTGGTCCCTTCTTTGATTTTTGTTCTAAACCGTGGCTTTATTTGCTGTGTGTGATGTGGTCTCTTTGCATTGATCCTGTGATGTGGTTCTCTGTGGATTTTGGTTGCTACTCTCCTGTTGCTGAGCCTGTGTTTGGTTATCAGGGTGGCAATGGGTAAAGAGCATCAAGAGAACAAGAGAGCCATCCATAATCGCCAGCAGGAACTTTCTGAGCAGAGTGTGGTGAGCATTAACAGATCCCATCCTGATTTACAGAACATCCTTCAATGATTGTAGATATTATCCCTGTTTTGCAACCTCTGAATCAATGCATCCTTGGTGAAAATGTGTCAAATCACGTTGGTTTTTATTTCTATCCAAGGCCCTGATGTGCTCTCAGAGCCAAGTGAAAGAGGTGGAAGAAGAGAACTCAAAGCTGCAGCTTCAAGTCAAAGAGCTGAATGAGGAATACCGTGCAAGGCTGGTGTGCTATTTACGGGACTTAGCCGTAAGTTGCAGCGCTCCGCAACCATGTCTACAAAGTATGATTAGATTAGAAAACTTTATTAATCCCCAGTGGGGAAACTCAGTTGTCACCAAAATTCATACAGACGACAACAGACAAAGTCCACAGTGCACAGCAGACAAGAAACACATTACAAGGAACAAACAACATCAGAAAATGCCATATGAAACAAGACACATGACCAACATCAGAAAGATGCTAAATAAAAAAAACACAACTATAGGTGTTCATTAACAAATCTAACTGCTGCTGGACCTTCTGAGTTGTTCAGTAGAACACTTTGGCATCCTAAATCTCTCACTGAATGAACTTCTGAGTCCATTGAAAACACAGTGTAGTGGATGGCCTTCAAAAGAAACAATCGTTTTTAACTTAGCCCTTGATCTCTTTTCCATTGTGACCTCTAATGGGTCCGGGGGAAGGCCAATCACTGAGCCAGCCTTTCTGATCATCTTATTGATCCTGTGTTTTATCATTCGCAGTATCTGCTGACCTGCAATTATCACTATCACCGCCGTTTCATTTAGGAGTACATTGATGGAATTGGAGAAGGTACAAGCCGTTCAGAGACTTCTAAGATGAGGGCACATGTGGACAGCATGCTCCAGGATGTCCGTTCCTCCTACAGGGTCAGGGAGGAACAGCTCGCCTGTGCTGCTCGCTCGTATAGGAAGAGACTTCAGAAGTTCACCAAGACCCATCAAGCTCTTCTTATTGCATACAGGTGAGCCTTCCTGTGTGCTTTGCTGGTTGTGTAGACATGGGTATGTGTCATTTTGTGTCTTGCTTTTCTGTATTTACGCCTATTCAATAAACGTGCGGCTGAAACGTGCTACAGTGGTTGCTTATGACCCCTTTATACAAAGCCATGTAAACTTGGGACCTCTCATGACATGTTGCAGTAATGAACATGTGAGAATTCTAATTATCTAATTTAGGGGCCTGAGGAAGATTCTTTTTTTCATTTTATATTAAAAAAAAGCAAAGATTAATGATTGGATCCAAAAAACTAAACATCAGGAGCAAATTCCCAGCTAATCCACAATGAGTAACTGGCCACATCGATCCACTGTGATCTTTAGGGTTCAGAGGGACCAGATCTTAACCCAAATGGAGTGCGGTCTTGACCCCGGACCCCCCGAGGCCAGCTTCAGCCTGGAGCCCACTGAGCTCAGAGATGAACCTGAGAAGGAGCTCCATCACCTCCGCCAGGACAAGGCGAGGCTGGAGTGTCAGCTGCAGGCGGCCAGGAAGCAGGTATCACAAAAGAAAGATGGCTGCTTTGAAGTGAGCTGATCTGCTTTTGTTTTGTCTGGTGTATTCCTGTTTTTGATCTTTGGGGATTCTTCTTTGTGTCCATTCTTCCCTTATGAAGCCAAACAGCATTTGTTTTGTGGTGAAAAATGGTATCAAAGTCTGTGTACTATGACAACAAAAAGCGTTACTGCTGCAGAGCTGGACTGATGAATGTGTTGCTATAAATCTGACCTGTTGCAGCAGTGTCAGCAGTAAATATTTATTTCAATGTGTTTTCAAAGAAAATATTTGTCTTTTGTGGAAATCTGCTAATTTGCATCGAAGAGCAGTGACTGGAATGATCTGCACCTGAAGCGCGTGACTTCCCGTAAAGCCAGAAGTTGTTGTTTTTACACTTCTAAACGAGATATATTGTGTTAATTGCTGAGCTTCAGGGGGGCTGCTATTTGATTCTGTTTCTTTCAGATGTGTGTTCCTATGGGAAATGTTTTTTAGAGAATATAATTGAATGAAAGCTTAATCTTCAGATATGCATAATAAACATAACAGTTGTTCACTTTTTAGCAGCAAAATATTGCTGCTCAGATTATGTTTATACACTTCAAATCTTCATTTATATTGCCTCATAAGTTTTACATACATTTATTTATTTATGGTTGTGGTGGCAGGGGTGTGGTTAGCTCAGGTGCAGAGGGAGAGAGGGAGGGAGCGATTCAGAGAACAGGTGCCGGATAATCAGGCTCAGCTGGGGGCAATTGGTGTCTGTGTGTTTCTCCCTTTTAAAAACCAGCAGTAGGGACGGAGTGGGGGAAGTGAGCGGAGGCGACGCAGCCGAATGAGCTGGTGGACCTTGGAGCAGATACAGGAGCAGTTACAGGCGGGTGCGCTCAGGGGCGAGGCCGAGAGCGCACACCAGGCAGCCGATCAAATAAAGTATCTTGCTAAACGCAAATCCGAAGTGTGTTGCCCTTTTGTGCCGTCCGAGACTCACGGAGGTAGCGAACTACGCTACAATGGTGATTCAAGACACCCAGACTTTTCCGTTGCAGGTGGCTGTCCTCAAAATGCCTCTGCAGAATTTAAGCCGTCAGGAGTGAGTGTCATTTATGCATTTTACCAAATGACAAATGGGGTCAGCTGTGGATTGTGTCATAAAAAGTTATGAAAAAATGTATCTTTATCAGGCCGGAATGCGAGGAATCCTGGTCAGACATAAAGAAACAGCTGAGGGAGATCACAGACTCAACACTGGTAAACAAAACTCTCTCGTTACTTAAACTTTGGGTTATCAACTTACATCCCTAAAAAACGTAACATTCTATAACCTCACTCAAAAACAAGTAAGATGATTTGATTTCCTTTCTTCAAAAAGGTGGGCTTTGAGAAGGAGCGCTCCCTTCTCCTCACCAGGGCAACAGTTGCAGAGGCGCAGGTGTGGGAGTTGCAGGACTGTGTTGACAATCACCTGGGCAGGTGAGGAAGTCACTGGATTTGAAAGTCATACGTTGTTCACTTTCTAAATAGCGTGACATTGAGCTTCACCTCTCCCTGCAGGTATCAAGAGGAGATCACGCGTCTCTGCAGACTGCCGGGAATACAAGAGGCCGGGCGCTCCCAAAGTGCAAATTCTTCACTCCATTAAGAGAAATGTCCACAAATTCTGAATTGCAGTCATATATTGCTATTTAATATCAAATTGCACCGTTTTTAAGGTAAACCTCATACTTTAAATTTGAACAATGAAACATGGAAAAAGTAGTTTTAAACATGTATTTCAGTTAAATGATATACACAACCCAGGGATTGAAAGCTGGTTTCATTAAAAAAACATGTTTAAGGGGATACTAATTATAAACCTGAGAACATATGTATGGTGTGTATTTACACCATCACTAGGTGGTGCTGCTCATACTGGTGGGTTTCGCTATGAAAGGCCCCCAAAGAAATCCGGCCTTGAGAAAAAAATGCCTGGAATGTTTGTAAAGCTTATGTCAATTTCACGAGCTGGAGAGAAGAAAGCGTGGTGACAATGAGGGGTCACCCTGGTGAGAATAATGTCATTACATGTTACCCAGACACATACACACCCGTGAACACTTTCCCTCAATGCCGTGCTGGGAACTCTGGTGCAAACAAACCAAGCTTTTTCCAAGAATGAGGGTTCATATTTATAACCTCAGTGTTGGTATGAATAGTCATTGATTCCCTTTATATCCCTTTAACAGTGAAAGGGTCTGCATTTTTTTCTGGTGTGTTTTGGTAGCTGGGTTTCCTGCCATAGTGACATAGCTGGCATAACTAATTATTTTTGGAAAAAAATACTTTAAAAATTTAAAGGTTTTGATTAAAAGTGTCAGTAAGATTTATGTTGAGTTTAATGTTGAAAAAGTTAAAAACTTCAATACTGCAAGCTGCAATACTCAGGGGAATGATGTGAAAAGTTGAGGGGATGGAAAAAGTCATACGCATGTCACCCCAATCCCCTTTTCAGGGGGCATGCCAGCCCTGGGAGGGAGGGAGGGAGGGAGCATGGGTGTGAAGGTTTGAGAGGAATGGGAAGTGGGATTTTGTTAGTAATGTATTACACTCCCAGGGCCCTGGGAAAAGGGGTGGGGGGGGTGTTCAGCTTGGGTCTGTGCCAACATAGTCACTGTGCCAAAGTACTGGGTGCTGGGGGACCACTCCTCTTACCGGCAGATCTGTGGGAAAATCCAAACCAGGTTGTTCTTTGCTGCTTCACCAACAAAGACAGAGGGATGATGTGCCTGCAGAAGCTTCTGCAACTGTGTGTAAATAAAGTTTAGACTGAGTAAACAAAAATCTGAATCAGCTTTAAAAGAGCAAGACAAGTAGTAGATAAATAGTAGAAACTGTGACATTGTAAAAGAGTAGAGGTTGAAGTCTGGTGCACCACAGCTGGTCCCAAAGGCAAAGTGCCAAATTTTCTTCCCAACTTGGAACTACATTTTATTGGTCTAGAAAACCCAAAACAACTGCATTTACCAACAGCATAGCTGATATTGTTTTTGGCTTGAGACTTATGTGTGTGTCCACGCATGCCGCTTAGAGTACTTTGCCTGGTGTTTATGTGTCGGTCGTTGGACAGATTGTACGATAGCATCACCACCGTGCAAGATGCAGTCACAAAGCTTTACATGCGTGTAGTTGAGTCCGAAGATGGGCGTGGCCCGAGCAAGGGCTATCTAGAGTAAAACTACATTATCATAAAATGTTTCTTTTGGCCAAAGTTGCCATTTAATGGTCTTTATATGTTTACGTTTTTTTTTATGTCTTGTTGCATTTAAATCCGTCAGTATAATGCAGAAATTACCTTTGAGTCAAATTGAGTCTTTTCTGACTGTCTTGTCAAAACTAAGAATGTTTAGCTTCACATCATTTATTTCATGATTTTTGTATTCTGTAATATTGTTCAGGTGTTGCCTCTAAAGAGCTCTCCAGCACTCCAAAAAATATTCAGCCTAACATCTCAACAGTTTTCATCATCATCATTTATACTACTATATATACTGTATATATATACTGTGTATATATATATATATATATATATATATATATATATATATATATATATATATATATATATATATATACTTTTAAACATGTCTAATTGCTATTCTTGTTCTTTAGTTTTACCAAACATGGATGACTCTTTTTGTAAAGTGAAATAAAATAAATGTCACTTTTTCAAATTCAAACTTTAGTTTTACGTTATTCATTTAGGAATTTAAAACCTTAACCTACACAATACAGTGTTAGTCTTGTCTGATAACATAGTCCAGTCAAATAAAAAAATCATGCTGAGCTTTGAAGAAAATGCTGCATGATATTTGTACATTTTCGGAACGACTAGAAACCACTAACAATGATACTTTTGTTGTCTGCAGAATCATAAAAAAATAAAAATGCATATAACATGTATTAACAAGACCCTGACCTAATCAACTGTTTGATGTTTCATTATTCACTTTCTCTCTTCTGTTTTGTTGAAGATGCTTTGGGCCCCGATTTTGTTTTGTGCGCTGCACAGTGGGAAAGAGTTGGATGAATGTGTCTTTCTGCGGATGGGAAGCAGGGTGGAGCAATGGAGAGGAAGTACCTCACATGGCCTGCGACGGGCCGCTCGTCAAGAGGCCCTTTGTTTTAGGAGGTTAATGCCTAATTGATACAGGCTTAATGAGAGCGGGCTGTGTGTGAGCCGGGGGGCTGGACGGCCCGGCCATAATTGGAACGGACAAGCCTTGTGTGGAGGAGTGCACAGGGAAAGGATTTATGGGAACGCAAGGAAAGTAGAGGCAGAGTGGGAATGAGGAAGAAAAGGTGACAATGAGTAGGAGGAATGTTTAGGCAGTGGGAGAGGAATCCGGTGTGCTAGTAGTGAGAGCATTGCAAGATCATGAGAAAGAAATGTAGAGGCAGTGGAAAGTTGAGCATGAACTTCAACCAGGATGTTCCCATGGGTGTTAATGCTCATTCAAACTGTATGGATTGTTTCTTGAATTCTCCCATGATACTGATGAGATTTTTGATTATTTTTTAGGTTGATGCAAATTGTACATGCACTGTACCAATAATACGATTGGTTATATATACGATTTTTATATTGATATTAATGAGAAAATGCAAAAAAATGCCAACATACACTATGTAATTACTGTTTTTTGAGACACCTGTCTTTTCTTTTCTGATGAACTGTCTTTTCGACCCCCTCTTTCAGCCTGAAAGTCTCAGACTATTCATGCAAGAGTCTCCAGCTCGCTCCCAGACAAGCTTTCAGTATGAAGGCTAGAGAGGCATTAAGAGGGAGGAGGGAAGGGGCAGCACAGGGAAGCACAGAAGAACTGTGCACTTCAGAAAACCTTGAAGAATCAGGACTGAAAGCAATGGGGATTCTGGGTGGCTAAGAAAGAGGGCAAAAGATTGAAAAGAAGAAAATAAAAATAAAGGGGTGATTGTACATGATTATAAAGATGGGAGGGGAAACAATAGAACATATATTTGTGTAATGTTGGGCTTGAACAGGGGGAGCTGTAAAATGACAAATTGGAAGGTATTAAATGTGAAAGTTTAGAAAAGATAGGATATAGGGTGAGAAAATGGAGGAGGAAGAATTACAGTAAGGGTGAGAAAGACAGAGGAGGGAGGCAGCTTGGTGAGCGAGAGCGAGTGAGAATGAGGCTGAGTGTCAGTGAGGGAAGGAGAGAGGGACAGACCCTCTGTTTTCCCACACTCTGCTGGTTCCCACAGCGGACCTGGCTAATCCCTGTCTTAATTGGGGGAGAATTCCAGCGCACATGTTCCCCTGGAATGAGCGTAGAGCGAAGGGAGAGAAAGGCCCAGGAGCTTCTGACACATCAGACAGGCCACAGCGGCTGGGCTGATGCACAATGTGTGAGTGCACTTTGTTGGAATATAAACATGCCGCCTGACTGTCAGCACGTCTGGTGCATAAATGGCTTCACAAGTTTCTGTGTTTCTTTTTCTTTTCACTCGATCTAACAAGATCAAGTGCTCTTAGCAGCCGTGGCTTTGCACCGGCATTTCGTACCACAGAAGTAGTATGTTTCTTAAATAAAGGTTATTTTTCAAGAATGTTAAAAGGAAAAAGCAACCTTAAACACTCTCACGCTGGTTAAAGGTCAGTTCACTCAAAATGAAAAAAGTGGTTACAGCTTGTTAAGTCTGCTCACAAGTGGCACAACATATCAGTGATTGCAGGTCTAAACCCAAACTATCTGCATGGTCACATCTGAAAAGATGTTTTGGGGATTTGGATTTTTGGACTGTCTTGGACAAAAATATTAGTAAACTGTCTCCCAATTCAAAAGCTAGAGTGCTAAATCTCAAATGATTGATGTCATCAAGTATTAAGAATTGGGAAAGCTGTCACAGATAAAAGGGGAATGTATCGAAGTGTATACATGTTCTGTTCCACTACTGAGAAAGCTCATTTGGGTTTAAAAAAAAAAAAAAACATTCTGTAGGTCCCATTCATTGTAAATGGAGCAGCTCCAGACTTTAAAGTTTGCTACTTACTTTTTTGGTTTTGGGCTTTGAGAGAGACTAACTCATCTTCATGAATATGGATTGAACTTAACTAAGCCGTCGAAATAACTTTGGACGTTTTTATTTAGGTTGTGGTCGCCTTTATGACATTTCCAGAGCAGTTTTGAAGTAGTTTGAAATAGTTTCTTTGCGCTAGATGGAAACATTTTCCATCTAGCTGCCTCAATAGACTCAAATGCAAGGTAGCTCGACACATGTTGGGGAAAGGCTTTGGATCAATATTGATGAGTTAGTTTGCAGGCTGGGTATCTTTCTCATCTTTCCATTTCCTTATCTTTGATGATAAGCAATAACATCACTGCTTTTCTCTGGCGATTGTTCAGCTGAATTCTAGGAAATGTAGGAAATCATTCATTTATGTAAAGTTAGAGGCTTGAGAGAAACAGGACAAACACGACAAAGAACTACAAATGTAATATACATTCCAGTAATATGTTCTTCATCACATGATAACTTTTTTCTTTAATACAAACTAATTAACATCTGCACAAGTGTCATAATGTGAGTGCTATTCAATATCGTCACGTATTTCACAACGCAGGCGTGTCTGTTGACAAATCTTGTCTTGCAGAAGAGAAATGGAAGGAGATACTAGTAACATAACAAAACCAATGTGGGTGGCAGTTTCGTTCCTGCCTCCCTCTTTCCATAAACAATTTGAACAATAGGCACAGTGCAATATATCCCGGAGTAGGTAACCCAAGATTACTTCTCTGTGGAGCACGATAACAGGCCAAAAAATGCAAAAGGGGAGGCGGTTTAGCAGGATTTAATGGGAGAAACACAGAGGCAGGTAGGAGGAGAAGAACTGAACTGATCTGCCGTGGAGGTTTCTCCGCTTTGTGTAGACAATCAGATAATCCTTGTGGTTAATTGGCAGGGTTGGAGAGCCCTTCCAAAGACAGGTGTGCTTCCTTGTAGTGAGCAGACTTTCAGTCTGCGATTAAGTATCTAGACGGCTGACGTCGGTGGCATGAGGAACTTAGACAGAAAATATAGTTTATAGATGAGGATTTTAGCACAGGATGAAATGTAAGCAAATCTATATTGCCCTCAGGAAAGGATCATATTTCATAATAGTTGTTGGAGAAAAATATGTCATTCCACCACTTTGGTCCAGACTGAAATGTCTCAACAAGTATTGGATGGATTGCGATGACATGTACTAATATGTATAGTCCCCTGGGGATGAATCATAAGTACTTGGGTGATCCCTTGACTTTTCTGATAGAATCGTCATGGGGTTCATATTTTTGTTTTTGAATGACTTGTTTTTACAGCTATTGGATGAATTATCATACATTTTGCTTCAGGCATTAAGGTCCACCTCAGGATCAATTGTAATCCTTTAATTTTTAATCTAGCCATAATCAGGTAAAAATGCATATTTGTCCATTTAACCCCAAATACCTATAAAACTAATGACATTCAGCCTCTGCCTTACTTTTGTGATCAGCTAATGGACAAATCAACCAACATGTTGAACTACAGTGGTTAACATGGGAAACATACCTGTTAAATATCCACATCTATCTGTCGATCCATCTATTTCTACTACATTCACATCCTGCCGCAGTGAATGTCTCTAAGTAGCCTTATTAGAGTATGATGTCAGCGTTTAGAGGTTTTTGTGGTCGTACCCCCTGCGGGCGATGTCAGCACCAGGATACGGTGAGGCGATGGCAGCTGTATTCAGCTCAAACGGAGGGGTAGCGAGCGGGCCTTCATTGGAGGGGGTCGCAATTCATTCCCTCAGTCTTTTCTTACAATACTTTTTTTTGGCGGGAAAGCACCAAAGACACTTGTTTGGCCCAACTTTCTTTGCGGGACCCCCTCCCTGAGAAAAGTGTCGCCCTCCTCCACACTCATACACCATGTCCACCCTGTCTTGATTGATTTTCAGTGCGCATTTTTTGGAAGGGATTACAGCCATCTGCAGGCTCTTGAGGAACAAAGGGGGCTCTCCGCTCTCCTCCCTTCAGTACTTCAGAGGGATAACATGGCCAGATAAACATGCTCTTGCACTACTCTACACTTGTTCTCTAGTCTGCCTTGACCTCTCAACCCAGCCAAACTGCCCACTCAACTTTAAAGCCGGCCACGTTATTCTCTGCTGTCCTCCCTCTGCTCTGTGAATAGAGGCTACTCATCAGTTTTGCAAATTGCTCATTGCAGAAAGACTAATATGAGTCAGTCAGTTCTAAAAACGGTTGCACTGAAAGAGTTCTGCCATTAAACTCTGTGTTTTTGTGCAGCAGTCGCAGGCTTGCTGGCCTGATGATAAGACGTGGTTTTAGCAAGTTAGCGTGTTCTCAGATGGGAACATTCACAGTTGACATTTGGGAATCATCACTCCCGGCTGTGCAAGGACGTTATGGGAACAAGAAATTGTCAGCTGGGAATCTGGGATGCCAAAGTGTGGTCATGGACTTCAGGCTCATTTTCAGCTGGTGCTGAGAACGCACAGCCACTGAGTCACAGGTGGAAAGAAAACTCGGCCTAATGTTGGGTTGCAGTGGGTTGGATTACCAGTATGGCAAAGTTATTTGTTCATGTGGAAAATAATGCCTAATGAAACCCACAGCTGTTTATTCATCACTACTGACTAATATAGTTTATGTGGAAGCTGTGCTTCATGTGTGTGGCATCCCCTGTTTTGAATCCAAAACAGCAGCTGTGGACCAAGCTGTGGGAAAGATTAGATGATGAAGCCATGCAAAGACAGATTCAGTAGAGAGAGAGCTCCAGGCGAAGGACAATGTGATAAGCTTTGTTATTCAATTCAATTTATTTTGTTTTGTACAGGCCAAAATCACAAATTTCAGAGGGCTTTACTATCTGTACACATACAACATCCTCTGTCCCAGGACCCTCGCATTGGAATAAAAACTACCCCAAAAAAACGTTCACGTGAAGAAAAAAAGTAAGTAACCTTAGGAACAGAAACAGAGGAGGGATCCCTCTCCCAAGATGGACAGAAAGCAATGGACGTCATGTGTACAGAATGAACAGCGTAACAAAGTTACAACACATGCATGATGCAAATGATTCATATGAGAGTAGTAAGCAGAATAATTATGGAAAAATGACTACTAATAACCATAGATATAAAAGAATAATAATGAAAATTAAAGCATTAGAATCTTATTTTATATAGAGTTTAATCCAATTCTAGTAAATTATCATCATGTAGAGTTAAATATGAACACTGAATAGAGTAAACTACCCTGAATTATTAACTCTGAGACCAGAGTAGATTTTACTTTATATAGACTGGGACCAAATGTTATATTTTTTAGAGTAAATTTCTTTTCAATTTGAGTAAAATTTACTTTTACAAATGTACTGTGTAGGAACCACAAGTAGCCCCGCATCCAGTGAGCGCAGCTCTCTAGTCGAGCAATATGGTTTGTGAGCTCCTTAAGATATGATGGTGCCTCACCAATTAGAGCTTTGTAGGTGAGGAGGAGGATTTTCAATATATTCTTAATTGTACAGGGAGCCAGTGCAGAGAAGCTAATACAGGAGTAATATGAATTATTTTCTTAGTTTTTCTTAGTACACAAGCTGCAGCATTTTGGATCAACTGGAGATATTCAAAAGACGTATGAGAGCAGTCTGATAATAAGGAATTGCTGTAATCTAGTCTAGACGTAACACATGCATGAACACATTTTTGAGACAATATGTGCCTGATTCTTGCCATGTTTAAGATCAAATAACTGAGGAGAAGGAAACACCCTGGTTGACACAATAATTTCACCAGATTATTATTGGCTTTATAAGCAGCAGTGGAATTTGAACATCCTTAATTCCACAATAACTGTGCAAACACCATCAACTATGGAATATCGTATGATACCTAATGCACCTTGTGTGGAGATCGTGTCAACTGCTGTTTCCAGGGTTAAGATTGTATTCAATATTGTGGAAAAATTCTTCAAACACCTCAACATTTTGCAAATAAAAATGGCAAAGAACGCATCCACACGTCCAATATCACAGTATTGGCCGGTCTGTTTGCAGTTCTCATTTGTGTGTCTTTAAATATAGTTTCTGCTGCAA
This sequence comes from Myoxocephalus aenaeus, assembly GCA_038501785.1. Taxonomy (NCBI): domain Eukaryota; kingdom Metazoa; phylum Chordata; class Actinopteri; order Perciformes; family Cottidae; genus Myoxocephalus; species Myoxocephalus aenaeus. The sequence continues at coordinate 1,644,475 of JBAMJR010000143.1, read as the reverse complement.
ACAGGACTTGTGTGCTGGGCGGGCTGTTTTTGGTGCTGGACTACGAGGGAGGGTCCAGGAGCACTTTGCCCCTGTCTATGCTCTCATCTCTGGAGCTTTGTCTCCAGCCACTTCCCTCAAACTCCCCCAGGGGCTGACGGAAGTCCACACCCTGCCACTCTCTCTCCCATTGCTTTGGATTCCCCTTTCTTGAGTGCTTCCCGCTTTGCCATGTCCATAGCTCAACTCAACAACACATCTGGACAGAATGAAGAGAAGAGTTGGGTGGACGGGGAAGGAAGGTGTATTGTGTGTTTGCAGCCAACAAATAAAAATAAACACTAAAGGGGTGTGTGCAATCATCAATGCTGTGCAATATAATAATGGAGATGTAAGACGTGAATACTGGAAAAATACGTTTCCAGGGTTTTGAGGAAGACATTCTGGATTGTTCTGTTCCCACGTTGTATTTGAATTGTGTACTGTGCATACATTTAAACAGTGGCACTTGCAAAACTAAACTATGTCATTGTGGCCACAGTGACATTATTACGGCAGTTTTAGGGGTTCAAACTGGGGTCACAAAGAAGTGATAACAATGCAGGAAGTTGAGCTTTGTGAAAATGTCACATGATGTATTGGTGGTTGGAGTATAATTTGAGTGCTCTTTGTTTTGGCTTATCAGCCCTGCAGCACTAACCTCAGATGTACTGGAGGGCATGGGGGTGGAGGTGTGTGTGTGTGTGTGTGTGTGTGTGTGTGTGTGTGTGTGTGTGTGTGTGTGTGTGTGTGTGTGTGTGTGTGTTGCAGGGGCCCCCAGCTATGGGATGTTTTAAAGGAGCACTGAGGCAGTAAATAGTTGGAGAGGTTGTAGGTTCACTCACATGAACTACTGGTGCGGTGGCAAACCAGTGTCAGGGTTTCTATGGGAGATAGCTCACCAGACAGGGAAGGCATGTCCAGCTTTTGTGAATTTGTTTCCCATATAACCTAGACACCATGTAAATTGCCCAGCTGCTCTTTTTCTAAGCGGATTTACTATGTGCAGTAATTCTGAGATTTTACTGAGGTGTGTGCATGTACATGTTGATGCAGAATTTAGCAAGGAGGAGAAAGAGGTGGTGAATTTATCAGAGAGGATCAGCAATACGGGTGTTTCCGTATTATCTACCATGCAGCTCCTCGTCCGTGAGAGCTGAACATGGGTAACAGCGATGGTCTGTGATGCTGTAGATAAAATCCAAGTTGAGGTAGGAAACACACTTTTGCTCCAAGCTGAAGGCACATGTCTTCTGTGAAGGGGAAAGGAGATTTGTTTTTATTGTGTCCTCGCACACATGCGGTCCGGATAAAGCGAGCGACTGTGTGGCACCTCAGCTCAGCCGCTCCCTTTAATGGCAATTTATTGCTTCCTGAATCCTGAAAATGGGAGGCAGAGGACAACAGAATTCCAAACGCTGTTTTCTACCTCCTTCCCCGTCCAAACGCCCTCAGGGTCCTGAACACTCCTTAAATCTCTTTGCCTTTTAGGCCTCTCGCTCTCTCAGGCTTGCCGTTTGTTCTGAGCTTTCAGAGATCTGATTCATGGATACTTGAAGTGACTTATGTCTGAGAAAGTTTTGCCATGCTCGAAACCTTTGGAGCCAAATACTATGGTGTAGGTTAAACTGTCTTGATGTGTTATTTGAAAGGGTTAGAGTACTGATAAATTAATGATCCAGCTGCATGTTTGTGGAGCATGAAAGGCCCGAAGAATGAGTTCAAAGTGAATATAGTAAATGAAAAAGGCTTACAGAAGAGTGTTTTCTCACAGTATATTTTAATAAACACAGACAAACACAAATATAATCCACAATACAATGCTTTTTTATACAGACTTTTTTTTATGCTGTGGTTTCTAGAATTTCTTATCAACATATTTACATTCCCATTGTTATTAACATAAATTTACATACAAAATAAATGGCAAAAATGGCAGCGTACACATTTAAGATATACTTCAAGATAAGATACTTCAGCATATTACGGTGATTTGGTATGAACACCTCCCCTTGTTGATATAATAGTGCATATTAGATATGAATCATTTTACAGAACTGATTTTTTTTAACACTGAATGCATATTTTTGCGTTTCTCTTGAGCGAGCCATTGTCCAGTGTAATCCACCAAAAACTGGTGAGAGGATTTCTTTATCCATATCCCCCTTTTTATATCTCATAACAGCACTGGACTCATGGTGTTATAAATGACAGTTGTTGACAGTTTTATGAACATTAGTGAATATATACAGTTGCTTATCTTGTGTGATAATATGTGACAACATCAGCAGAAAGCAGAGAGTGACTTGGAAGCAATACAATTTATAACCACTTTGGCAACACTGCTGCAATTCCACTCCGACATATTTCCAGATAATTCTTTTTACAAATGAAATGCAGTCCAATTAGTTCAGTTTTGCAGAAATATTGCAAGGCTACTCAAATGTGCTGTAATACAGGCCTCCTGAAAACCTGCGTCTCCGAACAGAAGCAAAATCTCAGTTGGCTCGCATGTGAAAGTGCTCTCAGCACTATTTGAGCTGTGAAAGCTTCTCAGCTAGCCTTAGCTTTGTGTCACTCCTGTACGTGTTCACGTTATCTGTACATATATTAAATTCATAATTGCTCCGCTATGCTACATATAGTTGCTTTGTATTTGGTTTCCAGTGCTTGCAGCATCACACTTTCCAGATCATTCCCTTTCCGTTATCAGTGCAAATATATATATATATATATATATATTTTTTTTTTTTACATTTCATTTTGTGAAAAGTTCATTTTTTTAATAATCTCTTAATAATAGTAACACTGAGGATGAGCTCAGTACAGGAAATAACTTCCCCATGACCTGACATTCACTGAACAAATAGGTGCCTTAATTGTATCCTCACTGGGACACCAAGGCAGTAAGCTTTCTATAGAACTTTTAATAAATGTTCCTGAGTTTCAAAACAGTGACTCTCAATAGGCCACAATTAATGACTTGGCTTAATTTATCCCGAATGGAAAGCTTTTCAATAGATTTTCTCTGAACTTTACATTATGGCATCACTGAGTGTAAAAACTGTCCAATGCCAAATGCGTATAATCTTCATTTAAACCGTGTCCCTCATGTCACAACTCCACCAGGTTCTTTCAGACCCGGTGACTGCATATTGCACTGAAATGGTGTTGGGAAAGGTCCATTTCACTCCTAGGGCCTTTGGGAAGTCGTTGGCTGCATCGGCCTCCAGTTGGACACCATGGCTTCTTCCAAAACATGGAACAGGGCTGAGTTTGGCCTGGCTTTCAGTGCTGCCTCCACTCTGAGTGGTACTAGATGAGCTGCTGCCGAGTTTTCTAACTCAGTCAACGGGCAGTTCACAGGGTATCTGCTGGGCGGCTTTGGCTATAGTGTAAGCCTGCTGGAAGTCCTTGTAGCGGGGCGCGCAGCCCAACCAGGCCTCCCCAAAGTGGACCCGACCAGTGAAGAGAAAGCTGCCGGGTCCCGGCTTGACGCCACACTGCAGCAGAGTCCTGACCTCACCCTGTCTGATCAGGCGACTGTTGCCAGTAAACAGGGCGTACTTCTGACGAAACACCCGGGTGGCGCTGACCTTGATCACCGCTGCTCTTAGGTTATCGTCCTCCACCACTGATCGGATGTTGCCTCGCACAACTGTGGAAAAACGGGGCATTCAGGTTAATATCTTCAAAATTAGGTTTTGTTAACATAGAAAGTGTTTCGCTGTATTTCTGTCATGTTGCTCGTTGTAGTTTATTGTAGCTAGTTGGGGGATTCTTTGTTGACCACCAACTGATGCTAAAAGCCGTACGAAGGCCCACGCCTGCTCACTAATCCTTCTGACTTTTGTTGCCAGCTGAACTTCTCCTCAGTGCCATTACAGCTCAATCAGAGGCCTGCAGATTAGTCTACTGCTCCTTCTCTTGGGGGGGAGATGTCAGGATTAGCCCACTACAGTGCCTCCAGTAGGGGTTTGTGTGTGTGTGTGTGTGTGTGTGTGTGTGTGTGTGTGTGTGTGTGTGTGTGTGTGTGTGTGTGTGTGTGTGTGTGTGTTGGGGGTTGCAGAGAGCTGCTGTTTCACCTCTAACCTTTGCACTTTTGAGAGGAGAGAATTTGGAGGCACCGCAGTGCTCTGCCTTTGAACCGATTGGACACATTTTTAGATCCTGAAAAGAAATCCTTATGTCTTAGGGCTTTGCTGCCAGGTCTATTTTTGGGGTCTGGTTTAATTTGTTAATCTGGGCTGAATTAGAGGGGTGGATTTCTGAGTGACAATGACATTTCATTCCTGGTTTTCTTTTTTTCTTCTTTTTATATTAGCCAATTGTTGGGTGAGGTAACTTACCAAAGTCACTGGTGCAAACAGCCATCAGAATCTCAGTGTTGTTGCAGGGTCTGCAGGCCTCTGGAGAGACAACAAGTGGAGGAAAGAGGGAGTCAGTTGGTGACCTCACATAGCACTCTAAACTGCTAGAAGACACATATATAGTAATACATCATATGTATTAGTATACATATAATGTGTACTAATAATATACTTAGATTCCAGAATCTACGTATATTATACTTAGATTCTGGAAATCAAAGATTGTATTTCCAGATCACATGCACAGGAATATGAGATGTGAATCCAGACATAAAACTCTTTGCAAAGACGAGCAACTAAGGAGAGACCAACCACTGCGTTTTAACAGACAGCTGCTACTTTTACAGTTGGCAGAGGAGGACCAGTGGAGCTTTAAGGTGCGAGGCTCTTCCACCCCAGACGATTTAAAGGCCAGATGAAACTTCCCCCCTTAAATCCTTTCAGGGTGTCTACAGTCACACCTCATCAAAGCCTGCTAGATAGGGGCCAAGGCGAAGGAGTGGGGGTGGACTTCAAAGATTTATTTAAAGGAGCAGATTCACACTTTCCACAAAATACTCTCCTTTCTTTTATTTTTTCATGAAAACTGGAGAGAAAAAAATGCAGTGCACCTTATTCAAATTTGTAAAAGGATTTGGAGATAGCCACAAAAACAAATCAAAGCAAACTTGAGCTCTGTCTGTCTGCATGGACTGAACTGTGGGTAGAACAAAAAAAAGTCCTGGCATTTTTTAAAGTTCTCCTTGTGGTTCTTTGGAGGCCCCTTGCCCACCCCACACATTCTCCTCCTTAGTGAAAACCACTTGATAAATGAGATTCCTTCCTCTCTAGTCCACAGCAAACCCCCCTCGCCTAATCAGTGTGTGTGTGTGGGAGGGAGAGAGATGTCGAGGGGGGAGTATACTCCTACAGACAAGTCTCCCTACAGAGAGGCAGCTCAACAAAAGAGAGGAGCATCTCAGCTGGGCAGAGGCCTCCCTGTCGCCTAGGCGACGGCAGTAATCCCAGAATACTCATGCGGCACCCATTCAAAGGGCTCTGGACTCTGGAGAAAGCCCCACATACTGTGCTTTTGTCCCCCTCCTCCCCACTCCACGGCTCCCCTTCTCCTACTCCAAACCAGCACGCCTCTGGGGAAAGTTTGGCCACTTCCTCCCTCTCTGCACTCTCTGGGCCGTGGAAAGCCCAACCAGCCCACACAGACCTGTGATGCCTTATGAATCATCCACAGGGAGGGTTTTATAGAGTGGAATATCATAACTGGTGGGTTGAAACCGTGCATCCCCCAAAACTTTTCAGGAAGGAAGGAAAATAACTCTGACCACAGTTTGGTGGGAGTATTGTTTCTGATGCTGGGAATTAAGTTTCTGTTGCAAGTAATTACACCAAAAGTTCTTCTGTACTCCCTCTATTCCCTAATTCATGAACTAGGAATGACACATTAAAGCCACATTTAATAGCGGCTCCTCATTTGACCTCAAGTAGCCGCACTCAAACCAACATGGCCGACTCATGCCTCACTGACTCACCTTCACTGCTGATGGGGTTGGTGTCCAGTGACAGGCGAGCGGTCCAGTCCCCTCTCAGCTCATATCGAAAGGAGGCGATCCTCCTGCTGATGTCCTGGTGAGGTGTAGCTTGCAGGAAGAGAGCCACCCTTTCCCCAGGCAGGCGGCTGAAGCAGCGAACCCTCGGTGGGGGAGAGGACTCCAGGCGGTCTCCTACCAGGAGCTCCAGGACCCCGTCTCGCTCCAGGTAGAGCTGGGCTCCGTGGAACTGCTCAGAAGGCTTGACGCAGGCCGTGATGAGGCCCGAGCTGCTGCCGCCGGGCCCCACCGCCACAGAGGGCAGGCGGGGTGACAGGGTGAGGCGCAGGGCCCCTTTGGGATACAACCAGTCCAGTGTGCCCTCAGAGCAGTGGAGGGAGATCTGCTCCACGCTGCCCTGCTGCTGGGATAAACCACTGTAAGAAGGAAAAAGACAAGGTTATATAAAGGTTCACATATTATTTTCACAGGCAAAGAGTCCCTAACTTCAGCATCATCGGTGGACACATTCCTGCACAACTAACTGCAGGATGGACTGAGCTGGTTTGCATGCGAGCCATGCAAACAGGCAACTTAAACCAAACATGTTTATAACAAATGCTTAGAAACAGAAGATGACATAAAAAGAGGATAAGAATGAAGTAGAACTTTTGCAAATCAAGACAGACTACTACTCAAGAGAAGGCACCACCTACTGTCAGCATGTGGTAACAGGGGCCAGTCATGGCATCATATGGGCCAAACTAAAAACTGAAAGTCCTCTGCAGGTATTTTTTAACAATATATCCTAATTTCGGATACTATTTAACAACTGCATGCATCACATGCTTTCTCTCTCTCCAAGTCTCAGAATTAATCCTTCAGTCTCCTGTCTGTCTGGACCCCCCATGCCTCCTGCAGACAGCCCGGAGGCGCCATCGCAGCGGAGCATTAGAAACGTTTTCACTGCAAGTCTCAACATGTTGCTTTGAAGCAAACATTGTCCTTAACCGGCGACACACCTGTAGCATATCGGTGCGGCATTTCTGAATCATATCTTTTCCATCAACCAAATGCATATAAGGCACACATTAAAATATGAAAGTACTTGCCTGCCTCTCCAGCTGCACTGGTCTTCAGAATAGCTTGAACAAGACGCGTCAAAAATGGTAAAAAGTAAAATCCAAATTGCGTTAATCCAAACCCCGGAACAAGGCATTTTCAACAGTGGATGATGCAAAGTAAAAAGAGCGAAAACGTTAGAAAAAGAGAGTTCCAAAGCTCTGCCAATAAAATACCTCTATAAAACAAATCTGACTCTGTGTCTGATAACCTCCATAGTCTAGTATCCTCTTACCCTGGTGTGTAAGATAAGAGACTACTGCTAAACTTTCTACTCTCTCCTCTCAACTCTCCGGGATGCTGAACGTCAGGGGGACGCAGGGCTCTGGAGTTATTCAGCCTGGGAAAAACTTCGCGGACCAATCAGAGTCCGAGCAGTGAAACTTTAAACCACTCACACAGGGGCGGGGGAGGGGGAGGATGGGGGACGAGAGGAGGGGGACGTCTGACCTGCAGAATAAGAAACATGCAAGGGTAATCCAAGTTTCAATTCACTATTGTGTTTGGCACGTCTGCATAAAAAATACTAATTACATAACATGCTGAGTGAATTCACAAAAACTTTCCGTAATTACATTTTTTTTCGGTTTTTATTAAATTTGTATTTATTTTACATCACTGGAATTGGTTTGATCTGTTTCATTATAACATTTAAAATTTTTATGATTTGTTGATTTGTAAAACGCTTTGTAACTTGAAAAGTGCTCTATGGATATTATCAATGTGGTAATTAAGATTATTATTAGCATCATTATTATTTAAAGATCAACCTAATATGTTTTAAGAAAAATATTACTACTCTGTGTTGAATAATCATTTGTGCCTGATGTAAAAAAAATCCTATCAAAAAATTAGTTTACTTAACTAAATTCAAAATACATTTTCAAAATGTTAACTACTGGACACAAGATGTCTCCTACTTTACTGTTAAGTCCATTTTCAGTGCATGTGCACTGAGGCTTTGAGTTTCCACATCACAGCCTATTGGACCACGATAGACATTTGTTGTGATGTCAAAACATCACACACACTCATGTTTAAGGTGAGCACGGAGAACCTTTCCGTTCCTCAGCAGATTTGTGTAATTTCATCGCTCTCATTTCTGTGAAGCTCACACATCAAAGTGAAACTACAAAGAGCTAAACACATCCAAGGGAGACTTGGAGTACATCATAAAATACTTTATGATGCGTAGAAATCGTAGTTTTCATGCGTCCATGTAAAGTCATGGTCATTAGACTTAGAAAATCCTTGTTGTAATCCTTATAATGAATAATGAATTGCTTATAACAAATCTTTTCATGGATTTGATCAGTAGCGTTCTTTATGTGCTTCATTCTGAAACATTTTATTTTCCAACAACACTGGTCATTTCAAAGACTTCTGAAATGTTTGAAACTATATTACCCTTGTGAGACGAAATCCAATGAAAACGAGGAGACAGAAAGCCCTGGTCACAGTTCAGAAGCGCTAACCTGATTTTCAGACACACCACATATGATGGTGATGATGATGAAGATTTTGCCTCCGCTGGTTGTCGTGCCCTCTGCCTTTTACCCCGCTGGGCTTTTCTTTCATGTTGCGGTATTTATAACCAAATCAAATATTCTTTTGTGTTAGCACTGCCATCCATCTCCCTGAGCCAGTGACTTTCCATGTACGTGTGTGTGTTATTGCATGTGTGTGTGTGTGTGTGTGTGTGTGTGTGTGTGTGTGTGTGTGTGTGTGTGTGTGTGTGTGTGTGTGCGTGATGAAAGTCTAGGCTCCTCCGATGGAGTTATGACAAGGCCTCAGACCGACACAATGGCACATGTGCAGAAATCCAGCTGCTTTATTGTCTGCAGCAGGACGGAGCTTTGTTTTCTGCAGGGTATTTCAAAGCAGCAGAGTTTAAAGTGCAGAGCGACAGGGGGGCGAGCCAGTCAAAGAAAAATGCATACATTAGTGCCTAAACTTAGTTATGGACGTCACAAATGTCTTAGCATCCACGTGTGCACGCAGACAGTCAGATTTACACACTTTGTCAAACACATCAGTGTGCATGCATTCCTACACGTGTCCATTAGAACAATAGCACTCACACGCTTTGTGACCCTGGTATGACCTGAACTACAGTCTTATATTCAACCCTAAATGTGGTGTAACGCTCTTATAGGCACATAAGGATCTTACAGTTCAAACATACTATTGAACTCATTTGATGTGGTTATCAACTGTTTTATCACAATGTGAGCTTTAGTTCCTAGTTACTGAGAGTTTTCATCACCAAATATGTCATGGTGTATGGGATGGAGAATTAGAAAAAATGTATGTGAAAAACAACATTTAATTTAGTTTAAACATGCAGCAGCGCATACACAGAGGAAGGTAATGCATGTAACATTTTCATCTCAAAGTAATGCACTTCTTTTTGCAGAGAGTTAGATTAAGATGATGCCACACAAACAGGGGAAACAGCTAGCATGGCTCTGTCAAGAGTATCTAACTCAAGGTCATCTGAGTGTGTGTGAACCATCAGACCTGGTTGTTTCCCGTCTGGATCCAGAACAATGCCATCTTTCACTCTAATGAATCACTTTCTGCTCGTCCTCATGCTAGAACCACTGAACCAGATTCTCGCAGAGTTTTCGCTCTCTGTGTCCACTGTGTTCTCACCGGCCTGCAAATGAGGGCGTCTTCAAACAGTGGTGCTGTACGCATACGAGAGTTTGCATGCACCTGTTAGTGCTGTGTCTATTTACCTGGTATACAGTATTCCTCTCATCTGTGTGTGCCTGCAAGCACGGGGAGGATTTGGTGACAGTGTGGTGTCACTGGCATTTACGGGACCATGACATTGTGTGTAACTTTAGTCTCGCTGTCTGTTCTTGCTGTCTCAGACATAGAGGCTCTTTTAAAAACATGTTACATCTTCTACACACGGGATAATGTGTGTGTGTGTGTGTGTAAGAGCAATATGGAAATATTGAATGTGCTTTTTTTTGTGTAAAGAGGATTCATGATATGTTTCAGTTAGGAGTCAGAAATGTTGCATAAGAAAACCTCAAGGAATACTTTTTGCAAACTAGAATTCTTACTGGATTCCCTATTTTGAATGTCACACTTTTGTCTCCGTAACACAACAAAAGTTCAACATGGCTGACTTAGAAACCAAACCCTCGAGCAGGATCAGAGCCTCACACAGAATTGGTCGATTGTCATAAGAGACAACACATCTTTACAGTATATGACATGTGCTGCACCAGAGAGGAGGGTCTACTATTCCAAAAGTGTGGTGCAGCAAAAGCATGCTGTGCCCACGCTGAAACACCAATACGACGACCTGATCTGAGTTGAGAAGTTGAGATGTCCCCATTCCCAGACTTTTCAGCAGCTTCCCATGGCACCTCGGTGCTAATCCGGTTGAACTGACATTGCTGCTGTTTGTTTTCCTGCACAGAGTCATATATCTGCTGGTAATGAGATCTAAGACCATGTCAGGATACTCTAACAATCAGCCTACGTTCAGAGAGGCAGAACATGTGCCCTTCCCGCCACAGGATTGTGCTGTGTCTTGTGTTTTGCCTGACTATAGGTTTGTCATGGGAAATTATGTTTAAGTGTGGAATCAGGGTTACATGCAGTTATATTTTAAATTGTTGTCAGGTTAAATGAGGAGAACCGTAATATCCTGAATATCCTGCTAGAGTCACATATTCAAACTGGATGAGTGTATTTAGTTATCAAGCTGAAAAGTACATACTTGGATTCTTTCTGTGCACAACATGTAGTAAAAAGTATGCCGATTTTGTCCCTGTGACGACTAATATTCCCTTTTCACTTTATTTACAATAAAAGGTCAGCTGTAACCTGATATGCTTTGGTAAAAAGATAAAATGTGCATATTTTGTACATCAAATCCATGTTCTAATTTAGCTGTTAGTGAGATTAAATAGTGACATATTTCGTTGTAGGAAAGAGGCTGTTTTATCAATGGACTTCTGTGTTGTGATGAGTCGGTGAGATCGGTGGAGTTGACATTTTCCCACCTCTCCATGCAGGTAAGGGACTCCTGGTCTGTGGTCGTCAGAGTCGAATGGCGATCAGAGGCCGTGAGAGGAACCGATGCGAGGAGGAGCTCGGAAAAACTTGTGCTGATATTTACGCTCCGAGCCCCCATGAGAGCCTCATGTGAAAACTGACACCTGCTCTCTCATTGCACTTTCTCAGGATCCTGATTGTGTGTGTGTTTGTTTGTATGACAGTACATTTCTCTTTGTGCCTCTCATCTTGGTTTGTGTGACCGTGTGTGTGTGTGTGTGTGTGTGTGTGTGTGTGTGTGTGTGTGTGTGTGTGTGTGTGTGTGTGTGTGTGTGTGTGTGTGTTAGTGTAAAGTCCAGTGGGAAACTGAATATAAGAGGGCCCTATACCAGATAAACAGTGTCAGAGAGGGTTGATAGCAAACGCAGCTGGAGACACCCTGAGAATGCTCTCTAATGCTTTTCTAAACATGTAATAGATCACTTAGCTTCACCGTCTCAATTCTCTAATATGACCCTTGTGTGTGATATTCCGATGAATTATCTCATGATTCACAACTCTCTCGCTCCTTTCTCTCTCTCTCTCTCTCTCTCTCTCTCTCTCTCTCTCTCTCTCTCTCTCTCTCTCTCTCTCTCTCTCTCTCTCTCTCTCTCTTCACACATGTTCTTGTATTAGTTTATTGTACTTGTTTAATCGTTCATCATTGTCATCTGGGTTTGTGTCTGAATCATCTTTTAAAAGTACTTTGAAGATTTTTTATTTATAGCCCGACACACGGTAGCAATCCACTTTTTGCATTCAGCAGCTCCGAATATAACCTAATTATAGTGTCTGCGGTCAGAGGTCACAGCTGGGTGCCCTGGGGACTTATCATTAGCAAACTGGAGTAAAGAGGCTGCAGGTGTCTATTGGACCTCTCTTCTCATCTATTGTGCCCAAAGTAATGAAGTTCTATCACTCTTGGAATTTGTTTTTTAGGGCCACCTTTTTTTGTGTTTTTGACACTTTTTTTGACACTTCAAACTTAGTATGTTTGCATTATGCAATGTGCTGAATAGATATTTTGACATTAAACAAAACAGAATTACCAATACTGACGAGAAATAAAAAAAAATGTGTCTGCATAGGTAGAATTTAAGTACATCCATTCAAGTACTGTAGGTATACAATACACTTTTACTACTGACAAACACAGCTATTAGTTACTGTACTTTGCAGTAACTGCAGTATCAATATCATACATAATAAACGCATGGGGCAAGTTTTCTGCATGATCATTTTTCTTTTGATATTTAAGCTTATTTAGCTGTTAATACTTCTGTACGTTTACCTGAGTAAGATTTTGAATGCAAGACTTTTAATTGTAATTCAGTGCTTTGTATTGTTGTATTGTTTTTTACTCAAATAAAAATAATTGAGTTGCCTTTTTTTGTCACCACTGTTATGCAAACAATGCATATTGAGTCAGACTTCATTTTAGGGGCATGCAGACCCTAAAATGAAGTCTGATTCAACAGTGAAATTGTTTAGCAATGCAGATTGTGTTGATTAAGACAGCAGAGAGCTCAATGTGTCAGTACCCCTCACTGCAATACCTCTGCCAGCTAACTTGTTCAGGTACATCTGCATACATTTAATTTCCCACCAAGCTTTTGTCTCGCTCTTTTGTTCACTTAGATTCAAATAATGTAATGGTAGGGCACATTCCATGACATTCATAATTTCACTGTTTAAGAACCTCACAGTTTTCTAAATAGTTTTCCTCCCAAAGTGCAGTTCTTTTGAAAAAAAAAGATAATCCATGCCTAATAATGATTGTACCCTTATCTTTAAAAAGAGGTTCGATCCAGTCCGTTAGCTTAGTGTAAGCACATACTGATAGTGTCATTGAACTGACTTCACACAGGGACAGTGTCAATACTGCAGCCAACCTTGATATCCGTTGCGTTCTCACATTCCTCAGTGTTCAAAAGCACACAAGGGAATAATTTAGCTGGAGGGTAAACAGGCCAGACTCTTTTTAAGTGGTTCTTCACACAAAGTTTCCAGTGCTAACTCAAGAGAATTTGACAGTCAGGGCTTTATTACGGGCAGCCGGCTGGGATGAAAAAAGGCAAATGAAAACACATCACCGTCGCCGCAGAATGCACAGGAAGTTTCCTGCGGTACATGAGGTTTGAGGGTAAATTTAGACTACAAAAGCATCTGCACTCAGCACCACAGCCTTTGATTGAGGCAAGAATGTGTCTCTGTCCCTTAAAGATGCTGCATTCCCTCATTAGAGCATGGGAGTGTGTGGGTGAGCTTGTCGTGATTGCCTGCCATTTACTTGCAAAAGCAGGTTTGTGAATGGTATGGCCTGTCCTGTTTTTGGAGGGAAACCCACTTCAGTCGTCAGCCTTTGGAGGGCAACATCTCCAACCCCTTTCACTTCACATTTATGACTCTCATTAGCTGCAATTAACAGAGCATCTCCCAGTCCCACTATTTAAAATCCAGATTAGACTATTGTTATCAGCAGCCCAGTGGTGCTATAGTGATGCCTCAGGCCTGGTGAGTGTGATAGGCAGTGTTGTTGGAGCCCAGCTGGGGGTCAGGCAGAGGTTCACCGCTGTCTGTCTTGTTTTTACGTTCCCACCCCCGACACCACTTCTAATTGGCTGAATCAATTTGGAGGGAAACTTAAGCAGGATCCCTCCAAAATTGACAATAGGTATAGTGTTTTACATATGTCCACAGGAAAGACAGATGTTGTCTTTTGACCACATCCACATTTGAATAGCCTTATTTGGATACAATGGGAGAGAATACAAAGGGGATATATTTTGGCGGTCAAGACAGATGCATAATTTTGGCGGCCAAGACACATTCCGATAGGCTTTTTCATACTTTTGATCCTGTGGAGCGTAAAGCTTCTGATTCAAATAGCTCTTTTTATATGATTTGAATGCGTACTAAATGTCCACATCTGCCAGGCGTCAACATCAGTCACACAGAAAACAGGCTGGTTTCCTGTCATTCTGATCCTGCAAACAGGTTCATTCCTTGCAACTGAGATGAATATGTGTTTTATAGTTGAGAAAACTGCTGTACTTAGACATTTAAGAAGTACACGGTTCTCCCTGATTTCAGATCTTTTTTCGAGAAAAGGTTCAACGTCTTTACAACTGTATGCTAAGCTAACCAGCTGCTGGCGCTAGCTTCATATCGGAGGGGTACCCCATTGAATGTCATGTCACCCAATGTATCTCACCTGTCACGTCTCCCTAAACTAAATACAACATATATAACACATTTAATTATCTTATCTAACAAACGAAAAAGCCTATTGACCAAAATGTTGAAATGTTTTTTTGACTTACAGAATAGACATATATGACTAAGTCAGTATTGACAGAGAAATCTGATTAATTCTCTTAATTCTGTGGCCATTATGCCACAAGAAATACGAACAATTTTATGTAACATAATAGAATGTATAAAAATTGCTACATTACTCATTAAAAATATCTTGTTAACTCTCGCTTGTTTCACTTAAAAACCCTAACATTTTAGAAGACACACATCAGAAACTCACACTTGTAAAACGCTACACATGGTCAGTTTTTTATTCTTTAGCTGCCTGACTGCACTCAATCTGCTCCTCCTCCTCCTCCTCCTCCTCCTCCTCCTCCTCCTCCTCCTCCTCCTCCTCCTCTGCACTCCATCCTGCTCTGTGAATTAATTTTGGCCAGGCTAGGTCATGCTTGGCTGTGCAGAATACAATTAGCCTGCCTACACACATAGACGCACATACACAGACACACATACAGACTTTAAACTTTAAACCCCCCCCTATTCAATGGCCTTCTCGGACAATAGACGCATGCCAATACTATGACCCCCTCGGCTATCTCCCCATGCACAATAAACTCCCTGTTCATCCTCAAACCCTCCGCCTCCCTCAGAAGAATAATGAGACTGATACGATTACGATTTTACCTATCACATTTCACATCTACCGTAGAAATAACACTGAGCTTAACAGTCGCTTAACCTCAGCTGTTCCTGTGGAAGTTTGAAATCTGGCTGGTGGTCACAATTACACTTGACGTCGCCTCAACGTATTAAGTTTCACGTGATAAAGTTAATGATGTGTTATGGTTATAAAGCTTGATACTGAAGTTTGTAACCAAAGACGGAGCTGAGATTTACCTTTAGAAACCACTGAAAATAATGATTTGAGACCAAAGCGTTATACTTTTACTACTCGCAATTATTCGAGTTAGCCAATATTACCAATTGCTTAAAATACATTAAATGATATAGATACAATGTAACAACGGATACAAAGTAAGAATGAGACAGTGTGAGGGTGACAATAAAAGGATTAACGTTAAAGTTAGAAGTGATTGAGTGATCATTCTTCCAGTCTGAGCAGTAATCCAACAACCATCACATCACATCAAATCTCTGGAAAGGGGCCATAATTGTGCTCCAAATCTGAATCCAGAATGGCATTTATCTCCCACCCATCTTTCGTCGTCTCCATTCAGACTCCTCGGTGACCTGGAGCTCATCCCTGAGCTCCTATTGATCTTTTATATATTTTTAAAATACCATCAAACAGACGAGCTGCCCTCCCCTTTGCTCTCTCTGCACCTGCACTTCAGCGTCCTCCGGCTCATCAATGAAACCTGTCTTTTAAAAACGTATACATCTGTTGCAAATGAGGTAGCCATTGTTTGGGGGAAACCCTCGAGGGGACCGCCAAAAGTTGGTGTCTCCCCTGCTCCATCATTGAGTAAACCCCAACCCCAACCCCCGACACACACACACACACACACACACACACACCTCTTAGTTCAGGGGTATCATATCACCTCTCTTTGGGTATGCTGGTGTGCAGGGCTGGATGTTTTCATGATAACAGGTGTATTTGAATACAACAAGTGAGATAAATGCCGAAATAGTCTGTGGCTGTTTTCTTGACTTTAACATTGTTTTGACAGGTTTTACTGGGACAAAGCTATGCTTAAGTATGTTTTTATCACACACATTGTATTTAGTTTTTGTATTTATGTGTTATCTTTGGTTAAAGCGGCCCTTAGCTCCTGTTTAATACATTAGGATTCCTGCAAAGCGTACCAGAGGAAATAAATATTTGTCTCACAGCCCCATTTGGTTATTTGGCTTTATTTACTCCATCTGACCCACGACTGATGAACGGAGAAAGCGGATGGAAGCGGAAAAAAGAGGAGTGACTTTTCCATAGATGTGGTTTCTTTCTGCAGAGAACTGTGTGGTCCTGCAGAAAAAGTGCAGACCAGTGAGAAAGAGAATGGGAAATCGAAAAGAGAAAAAGGAAACTTGCTGATTAACTAGAGCATGGAGGATAGACCTGAATTGCCTGACACATTCATGCATGCACACATATGCATGAGTACACAGACACACACACACAGACAGACAGACACACACACACACACACACACACACACACACACACACACACACACACACACACACACACACATGAAAACATGCATTAATACATAGCCCCAACTTAAGGATTTTGGGCCCTATCGGCACATGTATGCAGGCTAATCAGGGCCTCTCAACAGACAGAAAGCAAAGGGTCACTCAGGGTGAGATGTTTGTGATGGAAATTTGGACGGCAGGCGTAGGAAAACAAAGCTAGAGACAGGACGCCCCAGAGACGACATACTTTACACATGAGATAACACACATTGAGGCGTTACAAATGAAAAAAGGTTTAACAAAGCCTTTCTCATTCATATTAATGAATAAGAACTTCATTGCAGGCAAATTATGAGAGAATAGTTGGATTTAGAAGATATTTTGTCTGTAGATTTAATTCTACAGACAAATTTACAAGGTTAATTAAGAACTAAAGTCATATTTATCTTGACAGAGGTTGCACAACAGAATGCACGTCTTTTTCTAAAATTGTTTGCTCTATGTTGCTTAAACTATTCATATTACTCTTTTTTTTCTTCTGCTATCTGCATCCAGCAAGTAGACAAACTATTCCACTGATTGCATATGATCCAGTGGTAAAGATATGTCCATTCCTTCACCACTGGAGCCCAGGACATGTAGCTTTTATTGGACGTAGAGTGCATAGATCGGGGGCATCTGATGGAACCACCGCGCCTCACCGAGAAATCACACAAAGATGGGATTTAATGGCCCTTCGATTGAGCGGTTTTGAAAAGCCAACCTCTGACCTCAACCCCTCCCAACCTCCAGGGTCCAGTGCTTCTCATCGGTCATTTGTCAAACGCCTCACCCTGATCTGATTACCGTCCAATTTGAGATCTGCCGACTACACACTTCTCGGATCAAGACAAGCTGCTTTCAGCAACTTTACATGACAACAAATAGCTGGATTGTTGCAGGAAGAGACAGGTTTTGTTCTATTCAGGCGATAAAGATGGACAAAACTTTAGATAGGCGCCAACCTTGGTATCGTATAATGCCTACACAGTATTCATTTAATGAGGAATTGATAGAAATAGGTTTGATCTAAAACTGTCAACTGTTTGCTGAAAACACCACTGTTTTGCAGGGTTTTTGGTGTACTGGCCGCAAGGGGTATTGCGACATCTACGTTTGCGACGTGAGCTTCTATAAAACTATAAAGACTTTTTTTTAAGTGTCACAAATCCCCCGGAATAAGTCTTTCTATCATTAGAATATGCATGTGTGTGGGGAGCCAACAGGGATTCCACCGGCTGTGGAAATCTCAGATGTATCTTCTAAATCCTCTGCGGAAAAGGACTGTAGTGCACATGACCAATGAGGCCAAAAACATGCCTATGGCTCAGTCTCCACTTACTTCTCTTTTCTTGGTACTGCGCAGTTTACTCTGACCAAGCATTTTGTTCTCAGGATTGTGCACATCTAGCTATATATCGAGTTTTATTGAAGCAGGAAAAAAGCTGCAAGAGCAAGCCTGCTAAGTGCAGTTGTTGCAGTTAGTTATGCTCATGTGCGTTCTAACCTATTTAAACCTTTTGTTCTCACTGTATTGTAGGAGTTTTTTCATTCAGTAAATAGAGGAACTGAAGAGGGGGAATTATATATATATATATATATATATATATGTCTGTAAGTAAATAACTTCTTGGAGACAAGAAGTGTGTGTGTGTGTGTGTGTGTGTGTGTGTGTGTGTGTGTGTGTGTGTGCGTGTGTCACTATTCATGTGTCTGCTCATGTCTGACTGCTCTGAAAATCTTCTGCAAAGGCCTGTCAATCAAATACAACATTCGCCTTTTCCTGATCCGCCCTGAAGGACTGTGAACAATCACACACACACACACGCACGCACGCACGCACGCACGCACGCACGCACGCACGCACACACACACACACACACACACACACACACACACACACACACACACACACACAAGCAAGCACCACCCCCAAAACAAACCTCTGTCTGGCCAACACAGACACCACACACACACACACACACACACACACACACACACACACACACACACACACACACACACACACACACACACACACACACACACACACACACACACACACACACACAATTAGCCCATTGCTCATTATGTCTGCTTTAGCTCTTTTGGATTGTGTTGGGGAAGGGTGGGGGTTGGTGACCCCAGAGAGCATGACCTAAGGGGACATTTGAGGAGTTACAGGGGGAGTAGCAGTGAGGATCGGGGGATGGGCAATGGACATTCAGGGAGGGAAAGTTAGTTACTTCTTGGTGCCCCTGCTGGTTGTGTTCACTCCTGTGAAGATCCCCATTGATTTTGTGAGTGAAAAACACACAGATAGTCATCACTAGTGAATCGCATGAGCTTTACTAGAACAATTGCTTTTTAATTGATAATGTGATGAGATACCACTTAAACAAAGCTCATTATAATTTAAAAGAATGCAATCTTATCTTTTGCACCCTGCAATTAATAACAATCAGTAAACAAATATTGTTTTCAAATATTGATATACGTCGGTGATATTAATGGTTAACTTATATATAGATGCAACGGTGGAGGAGGGGAGGATGAATTTCCCTCTGCATCCCTGAATTGCTCACGCTCAAGAGTTTTGATTTCCCTCCAAAAACCCTTTTGTAAAACTTCTCCCCCGCCACTTATACACAGCAGCCGCCTACACCCCCAGTCATCACACATCAATCCATGGTGTCTGTGTTGTGCTTTTGGAAGTGGGGGAGTCTCAGCCAGTGTGCTGTTAACCCCCCAGGGTGTAAAAGATTTTTGGACTAACACAGCAAGTTTAAAAAACAAACTGTTTCATTTCAGTTTACTTAAGTTTTTTTAGGTCTCAAATCAAAATACAGGGAAGACATTGTGTCATTTGCATCAATAGTGAGAACAAAAATCTAGCAACTGCATGAACAAAGTTTCTTATGTAATGCACATGCTAAATTTGAGTTGTGGCTGATACCAAAATCTCTTCAAATCCTGTGATCCTTTGCACAGGATTTTGTGTATTAGCATTTTTAAATCCAACTTTTTATTTTGCCAAAGACTAGATTCCCCTTAACAATCCACATGTTGTTGTTTCCCTGTTTGTGTGTGTGTGTGTGTGTGTGTGTGTGCAAGGTCTGAATAAGATGAGTTATTCCACCCCCTCCCTTTGTCAGGAAGCTTAATCACGGTTGCAGAGGTGTGTGGCTGACCTTTGACCCATGGCTATCTCTGGCCTTTCTCTTACTTGCCTTTGGGTTAGCTTCAGGATATCCCTCATTTAACTCTTAACCCAAGGAGTCACCTTTAACAACCAGTGATTCAGAGTTAAAGCATGTGTATAAAGGCACATTTAACTAGTCACTATAAATGATTACCAAACACTTCTAACCACTAACGTACTAAAGTGATTACGCACACTACATTCATCACTGCTACTGTAAACAAGTAGCCTTTCTGTACACCGTTTTGGAGGATTTACTTTATTTAAAAAATATATATATATTGAAGAATATCACTTAACTGGAGTTGAAGTAAATGTGTTGTTGTTAATGAGCATTGCAAAATGGACATACAGTATGGAGAGCAATTCACAATGGACAACAAGTTCCCACTGAAAAACACTTACCAGTATTATAATCCTTCTGAAGTCATTATGAGCACATCCAACAATGTTCCTATTCTAAAAGCTCACTCAGAGCACATGTCACATTAATTATGTTTGTACTTGTAATACATTGTGCAAGTGCATTTGAACAGCAGCTTTAATTATTTGATGAACATTAAAGTTTTAGTTTGTGTCTGTATTCCAGCACAAGAGCAGATTATAGGGCTGAGCAAGTGAAGATAAAGAGGGACGTTGTGATTGACAGCTGGCCATGTGTGTGCATTTGAGTGAGCTGAGTTTTATTTGATGTCACAGTGTGATGGTTAATTACAGAGTGTGAAAGCAGGCATATTTAAAATAGTGTGAAACAGGTTTAGAGGAGCTTGTAAAAGGAAAACAATTGCAAATGTGTTTTTACTCACAAACGGTGACATAACATGATTTATACTGACCGTACGACATTATTAGCGCTCAAATAATCAAAATACACGGCAACCTTCCTTTCATTATGAAGCTGTTTAATCAGTTGAGATGTAAATTGAAACAATCATTTCCTGCATTTCCATCTTCTTTCAGATAAGACATTGGAACTATTATTGTACTTTTGTGTACATGTTGCATTCAGACCCACTTGAACAAACTGCATTAAGTCTATGAGCCTTTCCCCTTCCCAAAATGAGCAAACCCACCAAAGAAAGGGCCACCATTGTGGATAAATACGGCTTTTGTTTTACCCATTTGAACCTGAGGTTTCCCTTAACGCTAAGGAGAGTGTGTTCACCCTTTTTCTCTTTTCAGATGCTTTGGCGCTGAATAGCGGAGACCACTGCCAAATGGGAAAACGTCTACACAGGCAGAAA
The DNA here is from genome assembly GCA_038501785.1 of Myoxocephalus aenaeus. Lineage (NCBI taxonomy): Eukaryota > Metazoa > Chordata > Actinopteri > Perciformes > Cottidae > Myoxocephalus > Myoxocephalus aenaeus. The sequence goes on along the minus strand of JBAMJR010000143.1, from coordinate 1,623,474 downwards.
GAAAGACCAAAATCAATCAGGAAGTGGCTGCTTTTCAGCTGTGCCAGAGGAGCCTGGCAACTTCCTGGTCTCGTTGCCAAGCTCAGCCAGCTGGTGCAGCGGGCAGCAGTTGGGTTTGATGGGGGAACGGCAGAGGATGACGGTTGGGATGTCGGACAGAGGGCAGAGAGCTGGTGAGGGAGGGTGATGCAGTTTGAATGGAAGCACTTTGAAACTGCATTGCATGTGCAGTTTCTATTCTGTGCATTATCCTTTGCAAACAGTCACCTATCATCTCCAATTGCTCACACAATATTTAGTTGGAGAATTTTGTATAGTCTATAAGCCTTTTCTATGGCAGACAAGTACACTGACATTATGTGGAAGTTAAATTGTCTTGTGTTTTCTCTCTTAGGAAGATGATTATAAGAGATGCGTAAATACGGTATAATAGTTCAATAATCATATAAATTACGAGTAAGAGAAGAAGGGTAATTTAAAGACGATTCTGGCATATACAGAGCAAGCTTAAACTTTGCTCATATCAATAATGAAAAAAACATAACATAGATATTATTGAATATGCCTTTATTAAGATGTCGATCATGGATATGGGTCAGTCAAACCTTGATGATGTCCCCTATATGAAGATGTGTTTTTCTTGTGCAAAATAAACTAGTACAGAATTATATTTGTGTCTAAATTCTGATTGAATGATGGGAAATCCTGAGCACAAAACAATATTTTTTACATCTATATATCACAACTATATATTAAAACTATATATTTCTTAACTTGCACTGTGTTTATTGTTTAAATGTTATGCACCACCCGCCAAGTCAAATTCCTTGTATGTAAAAACATATGTGGCAATAAATGGTTCTCATTCTGATTCTGATTCTTAAAGTGAGAGTACATGGGGTTTGAGTAAAACTGAGTGACAGGTTGTTATTGTGCACTTATGGATAAGAGCAAACATGCTACACATTTATATATTTTCTCTGTTTACTATAACGTGTGCAAAAAAATTATTCACGAATAATATCCCATTCAAATTCAGTTAAGTGTAAGACATGTAGAAAATGCTTGGTGTCACATCTTCAAATCTAAACTTGCAACATTACTGTGGCTGTCCTCATTAATCTCTGTCACTAGTCTAAAACCCCACTTCTACAGACATGGGACTGGGGCCCGGCTGGGTAGGTGGGTGTTCTGGGGGATCAGGGGACCCGACTGGCAGAGATAGGTAAACACAGCTGGGGACACAGTGATGGTGGGTCTGCAGCTCAACGGCCCCCTTCATAAATTTATCAGTGTGTTTGCTCAGGGGATGTGGTCTAATCTTCACACGCGGATCTCTGTGCGGCGCCTTCCCAAAAGCACAACGGGCTGGGATGAAAGTGACCCCGTCCACAGTACCAGCCTTGCTAATTCCTCCATGGCTAAACTTCAATGTTCATTTCTTTATAAAGGCCTATAAAGGTCATCTATGGATCTGTCTCTGTGTGTGGTTGAATCCCTCTGTGGGTGGGATGGCCATGATGATATATACTAAATTCTTGATCATAATCTTCCCATTTTTCTGAACATGCCTCCCACAAATGAATAAACTTTTGTTGCCATGAAGTGACAGAGTTTACAGCCCTCCCCCCTCACACACACACATATATTTTTTTTAAATTTAGTTTATCTGTGACATACAATATTTGCAATATTTTGCCACGTGCTGCTTTCATCGTCCTTACTTATCAGGAGTTACTATTTCAGTCAGTCCAAGGTACCTATAAATGAACTACGTTAACGTTTTTTAATTCCAAAAGTCTTCTTATTTTTTTTAAAGCAAAAACTCACTAACGATTTGGCACTGCTTTGGATACAACTTTGTTATTTAGCGCCATCTGCAGGCTCGTACTTTGTGTTGCTCTCCACCCATTGGAACATAAAATAACTTTCACATGGGGGCATCAGCAATAAAGTAATCAAAATATATTTAAACAAATATATTGTTCTACTGTCATGCTCAACCGATGACATTTACATGTATTTTATGTTCTCTTAATTCACATATTCTCGGAAATAGACAAATGATCTAAACTAGGGAGTAGACAATTTGCCGTTTGGGTCCTTTCGGCTTCCGTCAACGTCGCTATCCGCTTGACGTCAGCATAACAACAACCTGTCTTGACAGTTCGTATGGGGAAAAAAAATATCGATAAAGATATCAAACCACATACAAGCTGTTTCACCTGGATGTAATATTACTTCATTAAGGTGAGGAGTGGAAACTGCGAATCTCAGGTACAAATCTTAACTTGCATCGATAGAAAAATAGAAGGCAGGAGGCTGTGTAGCAAACAAGCTAACCTAGCTTTAGCTCATTTCTGTTTTATGAGGCTGCTGAGCGGTGTTGAGGTAAATATGAGACAAAAGCAAATACGACGTTTTTAGGCTCATGATACCTGTAGTCCAATCAGTTGCTGATAAATCATGTTCCTACAGGCAATACAGGTGTAAATTGACAACATAGCGTTAGTGTACTATGCTAGCTGAGCTAACGAGCTAACGCTAACGTCAAGCACCGATCTCTTTTAACAGCTAATACAGTTAACGACATCATCACTCTGTCGCTATGCCGTCTGCTGCAACGACTATATATATAACATGTTAGCAAGCCGAGCCTCAATAACGATTTCAACATTATTTGTTGACAACCTCTAACTACGTATGGTCCCAGTTTCATCGCCTCGCACTAACGTGCGTGTACAATATTCACTTGTGCGGCTCATTTAGTTAGTCACTACTGATGTTCGTCAAATGAATAGTTAATTTACCGGCAGTCTAGCCACCTCGCTGTATTTTTTTTTCTATAGCTGTGTGCACAGTCAGCAAATTAACCGACTGCCTTTTGTGTGCCATCAAGGACTGCACCTTAATTCGCCCAGAGACGCGCATTGCAGGTGCATTGCAGTGAATGTTGACTTAACTTTATATTCGCTTGTGTCTCTGATCTAGTGTGTGAGATCCAGGAAGGACAGGACATTCTAGGACCTGTCAGCTAGCCAGCCGAAGAGACGGGGAACAGGATAGGGAAGCAGGGCGAGGCGGGCCCCGCGGAGCCGGTGGAGAAGATGGCCGGCAGCCCGGAGAAGAGCTCCACCGCGCAGGAGCTGAAGGAGCAGGGGAACCGGCTGTTCCTCTGCCGCAAGTACCAGGAGGCTGCTACATGCTACAGTAAAGCTATTGTGAGTAACTGTCACTGTGGAAAACATTATATTAATGGTGGATTGCCCTCTTCTTAACAAAAACGAATTAAATGTTGTTTTTTTTAATTAAAAAAAATATAATGAATGCATTTTTTGTGAGTCTCTTTGTAGTGTAGTCTACAGTGCCGTGGTGTTAAACTGTATATGTGTTGTCTGGTGTGTCCTGTCTCCCAGAACCGTAATCCATCAGTGGCGGTGTACTACACCAACAGGGCTCTCTGCCACGTGAAGCTGCAGCAGCATGACAAGGCTCTGGCAGATTGTAAGCACGCACTGGAGCTGGACAGCCAGTCAGTGAAGGCCCACTTCTTCCTGGGCCAGTGTCACCTGGAGCTGGAGAACTATGACGAGGCCATCGGCAACCTGCAGAAAGGTCAGAGCAAACTAGTATGAGATGGTAAAACTGTTGCAATGTTTTACAGTAGTGTGTAGAAGCAGCTTACTCATATATTGCACAATGTTACTGATTGCACAATGTTACTATTTCCTCGTATATATTTAAGTCTGTGTGTTTGTTGTTTTTAATGCTGGTGGTATAGTGGCTCTTATATCAGCTCCTCTATTCTGAAGCACTTTATGGGCATGGCATATGTTTGCAGGGATGTTTTACAATATGCTTTGTCAGGGTTTCTAACATTGGAATAATAAGAATTCTGAAAGGAAAAGGTATAAAGTGGTTTACACATCTAAATTGTTGATATTTTGTCTATGGAACAAGACATGTTAGAATGTGAGAAATGTAGGAAACACTTTAATGGTATACCAGTGTTGCTGTTATACTGTTTTCCCCAGCTTACAACCTGGCAAAAGAACAAAGACTGAATTTTGGAGATGACATCCCCAGCGCCTTGCGCATCGCAAAGAAGAAACGATGGAATAGCATCGAGGAGAAACGCATCAACCAGGAGAACGAGTTACATGCCTATCTGACTAAACTCATCATGGCTGAGAAGGAAAGGTGAGACTGGGCTGGCAGTCAACTACACAGTCGGTGTCATGAGGGTATAATAATATTGTTTTCTGGGTGAAGGGGTAATATATAATAACTTTGTATTTATGCAGAGAACATGAAGAATACAAAGAGAAACAGGACGACAATCAAAACGGATGCGACGCTTCCAAGATTGCATCAAAACATGCAAGTTTTATATCTGTCTTGGACTTTCTCGGTTGTTATTCTTTTAATGAACAAATACAGTAATTATAGTAATTTAACTGAATATGTCCTCTAACATGGGAATGTGGCCTACTTAGGACAAGTATCTAATGGACATGGATGAGCTCTTCTCTCAAGTCGATGAGAAAAGAAAAGTGAGTATGAAAATTCAATTATTATTAATATAAATTGAGCATGTAATAGTTTATCATTGGATTCCTTCCCCTCATTTATTTCCCAGACCCACTTATTTCCATTATTTGCCGACTGGAATTTATCCCAGCATGCATTGAGCAAAAAGCAGGCAAACATTCTGGATAGGTCACCATCGTCCATTACACGGCTGACAAACAGACGGGCACACGCTGATCACATTCACCCACTCAGATGCATCTTTGCTAACAGTACACACCTACCTTCACACCATCTTTCTTGATCGTTGACATAGCAACAGGAGAAATGGACTCAAACTCATTTCAGATTTCTTTCTGCGTTGTTGTATATTCAAATGATCTGCTATCATCAGTGCTTGCGATTGCGGCTGTGAAAAATGTACCTTTATTTCAGTTATGGTCTATTTCCATCCCAAGCTGTTTCTATGGTAACCATCACTATTTGTTTGCCATGGATTGCAGTTTTTAATTATCCTGGCTGTAGTTAGTTGTTGTTGACTGACCTGAGGTAGCTGTCATGTTATTTTCAGGTAATATGACACCATACTCACTGCCAACATGGTGTTTGTTTTGTACAGTTTCAGAAGACATTAATATATATTGTATTGCCAAGCAGCAGTATCAATACACTGTAATGAACCTGGTAAGACCAGGAACAAATTAGATCCAAGCTATAGGTTATGGTAGCAATTCTGATTTCATATCTATACATCTCATACCATTACTCTGGCTGCGTTTTGTTGTCTGTTCAGAAGCGGGAGATCCCAGATTACCTGTGTGGTAAAATCAGTTTTGAGCTGATGAGGGAGCCCTGCATCACACCCAGTGGGATCACCTATGATCGCAAGGACATTGAAGAGCACCTACAGGTAAAAAAAAAAACTCGTCAGCTGCATGGCGAGTTTACATTTATGTTTTTGGATTATCCATCGATCTGTCTATTCGTCCGCCCGCACAGTGCGAACATCCGTACGTCTCATTCTCATGAATGCAATATCTTAGGAACGCCTGCATGGCATTTCTTCAAATTTGGCACAAACGTCCACTGGGACTGATTAGATTGTTGTGGTCTAAGGTCAGTGTGACCTTATGTCTCTCCTACTCTCGAGAATGCTGTATAATAATACGTTTTGTAATGTATCTGCCTACTTCAGATTCTGGTTGTTTGGGTTTCTCTCTTTCTTGCACCAAATGCAGACCCTGCGATCGAACTCTCATTTTGACCAAATTGTCTCATTTTTACATAAAGCTAATTCGCAGTAGTTTGTATGAACTACATTTAGACGGTCTGTGTCCTGAATCAATCACTATACGTGTTGGGTGTAAACTGCACATTGACTGGTTGCATACAACCGCAAGGCCGTAATTCCGTAAGGCCGTTTATATGCTGTTCCAACTGCAATTAGAAGTGTGCTGTATGTGGAGTACATTTTAGGATATTGTTTCTCATAATGATCTGTAATATGCGATATCACTTTAATATTAAAACTATACCACAATGCATTGCCAATTTTCACATCTTAAAAAGGGATCTTTGAAATGTTCAAAGAGAGAAATTCTGATTCTCAACATACTTTCCAATTGGTGGTTTTCAAAGTAAAGTATTTCAGTGCGACAAATTCATTGGCATTTAATTTTCTACATATTCAATAGTGGTTCAATTTCAAAAGGAGGTATTTAGTTGCCAGTAGGATTTCAAATCTTATTGTCATTATTGTCTTCCCTATTCTTGTGAGCCCATGTGGTATTCATTTTAAGCCTTAATTCACTTCTTACTTTCACTGAAGTGTTAACTGAAATTAGAATTTTTATTGTAGGTGTGGTTGTACCCAAATATATATTTTTTAGCATAAATTCTGTAAATCCAACTCCAGATGCCAACACTAACATTTAACCTGCTCTCTGTGCAGCGAGTGGGCCATTTTGACCCGGTCACCAGGAGTACCCTAACCCAGGACCAGCTGATCCCGAACCTGGCAATGAAGGAAGTGATCGATGCCTTTATCCAGGAGAACGGCTGGGTGGAGGACTACTGAAGGGACCACCCCCACCTCCCATCTCTCCATCATACCCAAACCCAAGCCTGGACAACACAAGACTGTAGAGAACAGATCACCCCTTGCCTGGAGATGTACTTTATACAAGCGGGAAAAGCCACACTATGGACTACCAAATGAGAGCTATGTATCTCATTCTGCCTCTTCCTCCCCACATTTTATCTTTGCTGTAAAACTCCCCGCTCCTACCTTCTGAGGCTCGGTGTTCATGGCCTGCTGCTCCCTTTAAAAACCCCTTCATTCTGCTCTTTCTATACTTTCTCTCTCACTTCCTCTTCCTTTCTTTCATGCTGTACCAAGTCTCTCAAGCCTGACTCCCTTCTTTAAATAAGGGGCCACGTTCTCAGGTCTGTCTTGCTCCCTCCCTACTCTGCCTCCCTTTTCTCTGAGTGCCACAATCCTTGGATAGCATCAGCATTGCACTCCAGTGTTTCACAGAAACCACCAATATTAAAGAAAGACATCTTACACATGGTGGTTGAATACATAAATACATTGCCCTTTTATTTGACATTTACTCCAGTATTTCTTGGTAATTTTTGTATGAAACATTGAAGTGTTTGCCCACTTCATAATCACGTTAGCTGAAGTTGTAACTAAAATGCCAAAAAAAAAGAAAACTTCTCAACGAGAATGACTAGTTTGTGTGCAAGTTTTACATAATAATGTCCCTCCTCCACCTCCAGGTGGCGCTCCTCACATACCCACCCATGTCATCATACTGTAAGATTTTTAGAAAATATATATTTTGTTCTTTGCATATCAATCACACCCCATTACAGACAATTTAAATATGTTGAATGTATGCATAGTACTCTTAGGTTTAGACCTGACCTACAGTAATTCATAAATGTTTTTTTCAGGAGAATACAAGGTTTTCATGTAAAGCGGCCTTGAACTGGATCCCGAAAATCAATAGAAATGACCGCTGAATAGAAAATACGTTTTCACATAGCTGGATAGTAATTGAAAATGTTTGAATATTGGTAGCTGACATGAGTTGTTCAGGTTGATGCTCGAAATCTGCTTTGGAGAATGGTCTGTGCTGTCTGTGTCGTTCATAGAAAATGTGCTTGGACGTTGTGTTTGGCTCGTGCTGTTTGCCATGGATGATAGTGGCTGCTCGCATCAAGCATGCAGTGAATTTTCTTTTCCTATGCAAAGGCAAGAGGACTATAATTATTGTTCTCCCCTTTTGGCTGTTCATTTTGTGCACTGCCCCCTTACAATGTTGCAGGTTGCACCAGCTGATGTAAACCAATCATCAGTGTGGGACTAAGTTAAAGTTGTGTCTTGTTGCAGGTTGAGGTTCGCTAACATCGTTGTACCGGCCTCCTCCTGTGTTAGAAATGCTGGAAGAGTTATGACCATTTTATCGCATCCATACCTCAGTCTAAATTTGTAGATGCTGGTTCACTGGCATTCTCTGTAAGACACATTTTCATTTTAGCATTAGTCTACAGGTTTTCCAGCCGAATGTGTGTCTGTGGTGAGTTAGGCCTGTCGGTGGGTCATGTCTGTGTGCAGGCAGTGTAAATAATTTGCTTGTGTATCAGATTTTATTGACAAAATAGGATTATTTTTTTTTTCTTGAGAAATCCTAGCGCTTGAGAAACTGTATTAAATGTAGATATGTTGATAACATTAATGCCTGGTTCAGTTTTCATTTGTCCCCATTAAACCGTGAACTTTGACTTTGTTTGTTGTTTTTGTGACGCCGTTAAAGAGATCCCAAGTATGATTACGTTCGTACTGTACTGCTCATAAGCAACCCATCAATAGCAATCAAATGGTTTCCAACATATGAATAATATAGCAGCTGTCCTACAAAGCGAAATAACTGCTTTGCAGTACAATCCGTGACATGAGCCCTTTGATTAAGCTAATATTTTTTTTAACACTTTTTTTTTTGTGGACATTTACTGTCACAAGTTTCAAATAGATTCTTGAAAACACATTCTGATTATTTATTTAGGGAGTGCTAAGTCCTTGAGAGGCAGTTGCCTCCTGGTCTGCTGTATGGAGGCTGACTAATCCTCCTTTTAGTCTTTGTGGAGGGCGAACCTCATTGATGTGTTTTTATTGTTTGCTCCCCTCCACAAGCGCACAATGGGCCTGGGCTGCTGACCCACCTGTGGAGACCGGCCAAGCAGGGAGGGGCCTGAATCTGTTGAGGGTTGACCCCTGTGTCCTTCGCAGGTTGGTGCGGGGCCTGTTTAGTTGGGTCTGACACCAGGGTTGTTTTTTGTTTTGTTTGGGATATCCTTGGACTCGCATTCCTTTTCCCAAGCAGATTGAGCGGTTAAGTCGGGTGGTGAGAATCTTTGACCATCTTTGTAGCGTCCTTTGAGTAAGTGAGACTCGTCGGATATGTGGAGAGGAAGCCACGGGAATGGTGTTGAGCATTCAGTAACAGTTTTGATTTGCATTGTTGTATTGAGCATCCACATGGTGTGTATAGGGTGACCAGGTACAGTATTCTGCATGTATGACTGGGCCAAAGCTGAGGTGCATTGATGATTCATGATGAAAGCAGACCTGAAACCTGTATCAGAACTCGACTGATAAACTAGCCGAGTTTATTATTGGCTGATATGCAGATATTTCAGTATTAATGTTTATGTCAACGAATAAGTGTCTAGAAAGTGTCACCATTACAAAAAAAGATTATCTTGGTCACAATTCTGTATTTGTATATTTGTATTTATGTTAAAATATCAGCTTTTGAAATAGATATCAACAATATTAGTGTTGACCTTAAAACTGAATTACCAGTCGGTCTGCACAGCATAAAGCCAAGGTGTCCTTGAAATAAATGCATTAAAAACCTTTTGGGAATAAAATGTATGTTTATTGCAGGGGTTTCTTTTTTTAATTTTATTTATCAACTCCGTCATGATAAGTGACACTTTTAACAAACTATTTCCCTCAGATATGACAATGCAGATATTTAAAGCATATTCATGACATAGTGTGCATCTGCTATTTAAAGGGTCAGTATTGGCAATTAGCTTCATTGTCCCCTCTGGCCATTAACTAGTTAAGGACTATGTCTTTCCTTCAGTAGAAGGAACTTCTTTTTTAAATGTTATTTTACAATTAGCATGAACAACTTTTTATTTCCGATAATTTATATTGGCAATCATCTCAAAACACAGGCACATACAATCTTTAAAAAGCATCGGCATGGTTACCACCAGCAGTAAGTGAATTTTTTTTCTTTTGTGATTTGGATTGTGAGGCAGGACGAAGGTACAGATTAGCGCAGATATATAACGAAGATGGAAGGAAGGGCTTGTCTGAATTGAATGATCCTCGAGGAGATGTAGGAGCAAGAGAGGGAGGAGGTGAACTGGTCAGGGGTTGGCGTTGATCAAATTCACAAGGGAGGGTGTTGGACAACCTGCAATTTTGATGTGAATCTCTTATCAACGTGGACCCTTGGCCGGTTACTGCCAGCTTTAACACAAAGAGTCCTTATATGGTGTCAGAGTACAAGAACCTAAACTCCGGACGCAGCCATGAGCTGTGACGCCCTGCGGTGAGCAGGCCTGAGCCTGAGACAAAAGTAAAGCAGAAGTTGAGTAGGGGCTCCTATAGCACACGGTCAACAGGGTGAAGGTACAGATCGCAGGAAGCAGGCCGTTAAGATGTGCAGAACAGAATTAGATCTCTTAGTGAATCAGGCGGCTGAGAAGCTGGCCTGCAGGATTCTCTCAAAGGTCAGGGGTCATACATTACACTTTTAGGTTTGGGGTTCTGCTGTGTCACAGGGAAGTTTGTTCTGTGTGGTTTGATTCTCTTTACAGGTTAAAGATGATATGTGTGTGTTTTATTTCTTTAATATAATCTAGTGATGCTCCGGGTGGATGAGAACGTGTCTGCTTGAGACCGTGATCCACCTTGCATAAGAGTACGGTATATTGGGAAGATACTCTTGACATATAATCAATGGTTAGCAAGGGTAAATAGGTAATTTGAAAAAATTAAAACTGTGGTGTCTCTTCAAATAACCTTTGTAGTAAAGTGATGATAAAATGTTGATTTGTTCCTTGTATATGTGAAGACTGAGAGGATGAGCAGAAACAAGGCTGATAAGACTGCGGTGTAAAAAAGGAGAAGTAACACAGGAAAGAGTGTGGGTTCAAGAAATCCCAGTGCTTCAGCCCCTCAGAAATGAGGGGGGTCTGAGTTGAAATTTGGAACAGAATAATATGTTTTAAGAGAGTTGCGTTCGAGCGAGTTAGGTGAATAGACGTAGCATTACTTTGGTGTAGTTGAATGAATTAGTTTTTCTCCGCACTTTCAGTAGAGCCTCCGTTCTCCAATCTTTTCAGTTTTCTTATAAGTACTTTCGAGGTTGCATTTGTAACTTGTACATCCTTTTCTATCTTTGGTGAAATAAATATTGATTGATATCGAAGTTTAAATCAAGTCAGCCCGTCCGTAGCCCAATTTTTGATTCTTCTTCAATTCTTGGCATCGAGCCATCAGAGAGCCAGAGGCAGAGCTTCACGCCATCCGCCCCGACAGCCCCCGAGGTGAGTTGAGGTGCATCCACCACGGCTACACACACTGATAAACATACAGGATACATATACATAACAGACACATACTTGGTGTAACTATTATAGAGAGAGATCACTGGACCTGGATGACCTCTGGCTCCCACGCCAGGCACCGCTGTGTGCTTCCAGGCTGGGAGAGGGATTTATAAGTATTGGTCCCCTTGCAAGAGTTTGTCATGACATTTATTATTTTTTGTAGTTTGATAACAGCTGATGGCATTAGATAAATAAGGTATTCCCTCTCTCGAGAACGGAGCCGTCTGTGACGGTCTGTTCTCGTGTGTTCGGTGACTTATTTCCCTCTTCTGTTTTAAGGCTGAGTACAGGAGCTTAACTCCATAATTAAGACCAGGGTTGTTATATCTCTGCGGAGATTTAAAGCTCGAGGCCAGAGGTGATGACCCGTGCGTCGAGCCCAGTGCGATTGGCTGGTGTTCTGAGACACGGACTGACCCTTGTATGAGGTCCCGTGTCCCGCGGGGCTTTCGGCGCACCTGTCACCTCTCGGGCCGTTTCGAGTATCTCTCTCTCCCCCTTCCCTTAAAGAAATAAACAGTTTACCAGCTATAACTGTTTAATAGGATGAGCTGACCCTTTTAAGACTTCCATACAACAACAACAACAATCTCTGCCACAGCTCTGATATCTGCTACAAAAGATTGTTCTCCCTGATGTGAACACTGTGAGTCTATGTGATATAGACGCACACAGACACACACAGTTGAATAGGTGTGTGTTTGCATCAGTCACATGTAAAAGGACGGTGTCACCCGGCCCTCACACACCCGGCCTATTGTCAGAGCCTCGTTGAAGAGCTGACGTCATGGCTTGTGCTAGGAGGGAAGAGGACTGGGCACGGGACACGAGCCAGTGGGACTGAGTTAGCAGCACAGAGGAACAACAAACAACATCAAAATGGTAAGAAACGCTGTTTCCTCTTGTAACGTTTTGATATAATTTGGTCTCTGGTGTGACTTGTCTATTCAGAGATGGTTAGGACTTCCTTTTTGGATATTCTCAAAGGATGATGGATGTCTTGTATGTGTTTGAAGAGTGTCAACACTGTGAGGATCGCCGTGGCAGTTCTTGCTGTCTTCGGATGGTTTCTGACGTTCTCCTCAACCAGCCAAGGTATGAATTTAACAGAATTTCATGAGAATCTTTTTTTCCCTTCAGAAGTATACCACCATTGTTGTTGAAACACTGAGGTATGGTGTCTCAACTCTATCTTCTCTTGTTGTGTTGCCCCAGTGGGTCTGAGCGACAAAGTCCTGGTGTTCCCTTACGAGACGGACTTCAGCTTCGTGGCCCTGATCCCGCAGAAGGAGATGGGGCTCAGGGCATTCACTCTCTGCATGCGCGTGGCCACCGAGCTGCCAGAAGACCGTCAGATCATCCTGTTCGCCTACCGCACGGCCAACTACGACGAGCTCAACGTGTGGCGTGAGAAGGACGGACGCATCTCCTTTTACATGAGCGGCGACGGCGTCACCTTCCACCTGCCGGCGCTCACCACATTCCGCACCAGCCTCTGCCTGACCTGGGAGTCTCGCACGGGCCTGGCTGCTTTCTGGGTGGAAGGGAAACGCAGCACCTACCAGGTTTACAAACCCGGGCACACCATCCGTCCAAAAGGCACCGTCCTCCTGGGGCAGGACCCAGACAAAGACCTGGGGGGTCTAGAGGCCGTGCAGAGCTTTGTAGGGGAGATGACTGACGTGAATATGTGGGACTTTGTGCTCTCCAGGAGCATGATCCAGGCCTGGCACTACGGGCACAAGGTCCCCAAGGGCAACATCTTTGACTGGGGCACCATGGAGTACGAGCTGAACGGTAACGTGATGGTGGTGGATGATGACTGACTCAGTGTGGAGTCGAATGCAGAGAGGCACAAGGCTTTAGAGATCTGTGTCGGACTGATTCTGATAAGTGAATTTCTTTCTTAGATTCAGTGTTGTTTTATGTCAGGGCCCACGAGTCTCTTGACCTCTGGGTGATTAAGTAAAGAAAATAGAAAAGATCTTGGCTGAGTATACCTATATGTATACAGCATACTGCACTGGCAACGCAAGCCAATACTTTGTGGTCCAAAGAAGTCTGTTGTTTTACATCATTAACCTTTTGCTAAACACTAACTCAGTTTAGAATCAATGTGTTGTTCTTATATTTGCAGTTTAAAAGTTGTACTTGTCTTTGGATCTCAAAGCTTCATCCTTTGATAGAACCAATCGGTAAATATGACAAAAAGTTGATGTGCCAGATGTATCCATAGGGTGGCACTCTGTACTAGTTCACATCAAACAGAAACTCTGTGTCAAGTGAAGCATTATCATGCATCGTCTAATATGATATGGCATAGTTATGAACTGAGGGTATTAACGAGGCCACCAACATCTGATTAAAAAATGCTGCTGATATAATGTATTCAAGAACTAATTTCACCAGCCTATAGTATGTATGTATGTATATATATATATATATATATTCTAAATGGACAACTGCAATGCAATAGGTTAGAAAATTACAGGTAAAAATGTATTTAAAAAAAAGCTTAAAAACTGAACATATTGTCACAAAAACAGACATATTTCCCCAAATCTGCTATCATACATGCAATTAGTATATTTGTTTGTTTTATACTATTGATAATAAAATAAGTGAAGGGCATAGTTAAACAGTAAACTGGGAGTTGCATTATTTCTAATGTAGATTTAATGATTTAACTGCACTCGGAGACAAATAGCAATTATCATGTTTAATATCCATCGCCATAATGTTGCCTTTGGTTAGCGTACTCACTCATGAATTTTCCATGTTTCAACTGATGTAAGATCGCTTTTGGGTCTGAAATAAAATATTTCCATATGCATAACTAATAATGTTTGTAATTAGAGGGACTATTCGTCTTTGAATTTTTGCTGTTTCCTTTTCTTAATCATCTTGTTTTGGTCACATTTTAAAGGAATAATAACTTGTATACATAATTCCAACTGGGGAGTTGTTAAATGCACTTTATGTAATTTTGTATTTACTTAGGATTTTCAAAAGGAATTTCACTCATTCGGCTGAAGGAGGAAGGGACACTAAGCTTTCACAAAGATAGCCACTTGTCCATCAATACATTTTTAATGAGAAAGCACAAATTAAGTGTGACTTATTCATCTGTTTCTTGGGTTCATACTGCCATTTTCATTACTTTTGTAGTGTTCATACTCAATTGACAAATTGTCCTTTAGAATGAAAGACCAGCGTTCACTTAAAGCTTCAGTACCCCTTCATATGGGCCTTTGTCTCCATGTCTCCAGTGTTCCTCAGACAGAATAAGATTGTAACATGTTACTTGCAGAAATCCAGTCATATGGAGCTGCTTCACTAACAATCTCCTCAGAATAAGCTCAAGGTCAGACCTTCTCCATCCAAGTGTAACACAGTATCCCTAAGTTCCAGTGTGCTGTCTCAGCTCGTCTCCATGGCTCTGTGCACTCATCCTCCCTGCCTGCACACCCATCATGACCTCCTTGCAGAGACGAGGGAGAAGTTTCCAGCTCATGCAGGCTCCCTTGAGGGTGGGAAAGAGCTGCGTTCCGAGTGTGTGTGTGTTTATTCCAACCAAATCACCCGTCGGCTCTCTCGCAGCAGCTAAATAAGGAGAAGGCAGGGCCAATGAGTTCTGACTGCGGGTCAGCAGCCAAATGTTCCACCTTCTTGGATGTTGCAATGCATCAATCGCAGTGCCCACTCACTGTGTGGTAACACCTTTGTGGACCATCTGCCTGAGCCTGGCTTCTCCGCCCTCTGGTACGCGCACACACACACACACGGTCTGTTATTTCTTTCTTTTTGCATCTCTGCCCAAGAGGGGTACTAATTCTACATATGAACACACATGCAAAAAAAAAAGAAGAATCCCACTGAAAAAAGGTTTCACTTTATTGAGTGCTTTTAGTGTTTTAGTCTTTTCAAATTTAAAACATCTCAAGGTTCTCCTCAAAATATGCAAAATACATTCATAGATTATTTCAAAGAATTGCTCTTGCAAATAAATATCAAATATCAAATTGTATTGTTCAACCTTTTCCTCCCAAGCAGACATGTTAATATTTTGAGGCTACACACGCCACTGTTTCTGTTACAAAGGAAGACTTTAAGTGTGTGACAGAAGGACAAAATTAGTGGCGATGCGTCTTCACAGAGTGGATAATTATTCCCTCTGTGTCACTCTATTGCATGTATTATCCAACTAAGCAAACAGTTGCAGGGCTCCTTGTCCTGCTTACGGACAGGGCCGCCAGTGTGTGCCTGTGAGATCTGCATATTGGCCCATGGTGGTTAAAGCTGTTGGAGGCAAGGCGGCGCCACTGCCTGTATGTCCATGCGTGTGGAGCTGGTGAAAATGTCTTCCACACGAGAGGAGATAGACGGCAAGAGGGAGCCCCGCGTGAGCCGGCAAGGGGAGACAGAAGGAGGGCCGTTCTGGATTCCTTCGAGCAACTCCAAATAGATTTCCAGGCAAAACATATTTGCATACGCAAGACAGTGCTACGAGCTATCTGAGTGAGCTGTGGCATGTGTGCACTGAACAGATGGATAATTTTTTTAGAGCTTTCTTGCAGAAATTTCAGCCCATTAAATTGAGATCTTGGGCATTATTCAGCCTGCTTTTGTTCACAAAGCGCGCAAAGAATTTTCAAGATGAAGTTGCTCTTGTTTATCAGATTCAGTGATCGCAGATGAATCAAAAACATTAAAGAACATCAGGTTTTAATCATCAACCTCTGCGGAGTCATGCATTAACAAAGCCAAGATGTGCACAAAGAGCAGTGCAGTTAAGACCTTTTATCCCCAAACTGAATCAAAAAACTATTCTACAAACAATTATTTTACAACAGAAACTCCACTGAACTGCAAAAAAAAGGCAGACATTTCTCCATAAAAGTGAACGGTTCAAAAGGACTACAGCTTGCCGGCTGTTGTGTGCTGTCTCATGACCATCTTTGATCGGCTATAGGCCACACTAAAGGCTTAAAAATGTGTCTTCTGATTAAATTGTTATAACTTGTTTATTTTTCAGAATAGAAAACAATTCTATGAAAATTGCGCATTCAAAAAGACGTGATTTTAAAAACCTTGAGTCATGAACTTCTATTTTTCATCTTTTCTCAGTAAATGTGGCCCCGAAAGCCGGTTGGTGGGTGACGCTATGACCTGAAAGTCAGGTTACTGCTTCCCTCTCTCTTAGAAGTTGTAATCTGACAGGATGGCCACTCGTCCTCTCCCTCTGGGGGCTGTATGAAAAATTCACCAGGCCTTCCCATTAGAGTCAGTCTGAATCAGTGAGCAGGCGTTACAATGGCCACACACACGACACATTTTCTATCACTCGACGTTTAGCAACGCAAATGGAATGTTTACGAAAAACACAAAATCAAAGCGGTGTCCAATTTTTGTATTTCTTTTTGCTGCAGGTCAGGTCATAGTGTATGTACTGTACAGATGCACACAGACAAGCATCGGCCGCCCTGGATTGTTAAACAGATCAGAACAGAAAGTACCCTTTCCAGTGCAGGCGTTTCACGCTGATGGTGAGAGGCCTGACCTTTAAGTGTGAGGGCAATTGTCTCTTTCCGGTGCAATACTTCCAGACAGGGCGGCCAACGCTGACAGTATAAGCTTCCTGACAGCACTTCCAGGGAAGGTGTTGTTTGGAATATTGTTTCCCCCACAATAAGTACTTCCCGCTGTCTAAACCTGAACCTGACCTGGAGGGAAACACTTTTCTACGAGGGAACAGCCTTCCACGTGACACCAGCCAAAGAGGAATACAATTAACTTGTGTGGATTGACACAGCCTCTTAACCTGCTCATAATACACCACATTGGGCTTGATTATTCTCCTACTCTTTACTTCAACTGTAAATTTAAATAAAATGAAATACACTAAACGACACCATTTACACAATGCATACAAATAAACACTATAAAACAAATATCCAGCTAAAATTCCCAACTCTTCACATAAGTGCCGCTCCATCCTGGTGCTCTCATGTCTCCCCCACCCCTAAAGAACGTGGCATCAGATAGTAGAAGAGAGCAAAAGGCTCTGTGGTTGAATGCATTGTGGCTTTTAGCAGTGAATTCCCCTCCGTTGCCTCTGGGCTGGCCTCTCCTGTGAACATATGAACCGTGCCACAGCGTGTGGCGCCGGGAGACGGGCCGGGGCCTCCTGATTAAATATTACAGCCCTCTAAATGGATGGAGATTAGTCTCTGTGGGAATGTTAAGGCTTAATTTACCCCCCGGCCAGATGTGTGTGTGTGTGTGTGTGTGTGTGTGTGTGTGTGTGTGTGTGCGTGTGTGCGTGTGTGTGTGTGTGTGTATGAAAGGGGAAGCAGGGAGGGAACGGGTTGTTGTACATGTGCCCCAGTGTAAGTGGAATGCATGTTTCCGGCAGTGGGTCAGTGGAGGATGTGCTGCGGTTTCATGGGGTGAACGTGCTGCAGCAGCTCATAAGTGTGAGCAGGTTAACAGGATCAATGCCGTTCAGCCATGCAAAAACTGCCTTGTACTGTATTTATTATGTCTTTCTTTTTTATGTTCAGTTTTAATGTTTAAAAAAAAAATGTGAATATGATAATTGAGTGTATTGTGCTGTGAGAATCAAACTGATAGTAAATACTTGGTCTTTATGTTAAAGACAAGAGGAAAGCAGCTCATTGGATTCAGGAAGGGAGCATGAATACCTTGTGTTGCAGACTTGGATCATCCAAAGTTGCACATATAACCTGTATTATACTATGGATTTAGTACTCATGTTCCTCAATGTTTCTTTATATTTATGCATATCGGATGTTTTTTTAAAAATTATATACATTTAACATGTATACCGATGGACAGAAAAAGACGATTGCTAAAACCTTGTTTTGACAGGGATGAACTGACCTCACAGAGCAATATGTGGTTTAGAGCACAGAAGAAAACAAAATACTTTAAATAAAAGACATTGTGAAAGGGAGACCACAGTCCAACCCATGGCAGAAAATGTTCATATTAATCCTAATTGTCCCTATATACTAACAAGCAGGGTAATGGTTATACTTGTTTTTTCATTGACATCATTTTAATTAATTAGAGTTTATAACTTGAATGATACATCTGACTAGTAAAATGTTTGCAAAGATAAATAAATATGTGAATAATGGTCAACCAGTAAATCAAATAATTTAATAAAAAATCAAACAAACAAAATAAATTAGATTTATAAGATATGAAGTAAAAAGATAGTGTGAATTCAAGCTTTGTAGAGTGAAAGTTGTATAGAGTATACAATCAGGCCATATATATCATGGCGTATTCACTGTCTCCAACAATGTCAATTTAGCTTATAACCATAGTCACAATGTCAATTTGTCGATAAATATTTTTTTTAAATAATGTGATATTCTTCACAGCTATTTTCCCCTTTTGCAGTTCAGAGTTGTTCTGGCTGCCTCATTTCAGGCGACCTGCAGTCTCCCTCAACAGCAGACTCACTGGAAAAACATTGTGCTCCTCATCCTTTCTGTTTGACCGTAGGTGTTAGCCATTGAACAATTATGACTATAGAAATGATTTGATTCTCACACATATGGAATAAATGGCTGTCATCTTAATTTTCTGGCTGTTTTCTGTGTTCTGTTATGCCATCTCGACATTGACTCTGAATTATTGATTGGTTGGTTTTGTAGTTCACCGCGTTTAAAATGCTTTTAAGGACGTGAGTGCATGTTTTGAGGTCTTTGCATGAAAACCCTAAACTTTATTATTTATAAACACACGTAACATAACCTTTATGGAAAAGAGGGGCTGTCTATTTAATCATACACTCTTTTCTTACAGCGTTATTGAGCGTGTGCATCAGATGTATCACTGCGAGGCCTTAATTCTCTGTTCATTTTCCTCTCATAATGGATAAACACATCCATCAAACACACACCACATATGTGTACAGCATCCGCAGACAAGGACTGTTCAACATAAACACACACACACACACACACACACACACACACACACACACACACACACACACACACACACAGAAACACAGCAAAACACCATCTCACACATGCACAAATCACACACACACACACACACACACACACACACACACACACACACACACACACACACACACACACACACACACACACACACACAAGCACTCTGCGCCACTGGGCAGGGACTAGCCTGAAAGATTGAAAGCAATTAAAACTATCATCTGCAGTGGCTCTGGGCAGGCCTGTGGCTGCGAGGGGGGAGCTGCCACTGTGCATCAGCCTCTCAGTCTCAGCAACGCGCAGCGACATGAGAGGGAGAGTCGCAGCCCTCTCCGAAACGCACAGGCACCGCCACGGCTCCCCTTGTAACGTGCACACATGTATGCTCACACAGGGCTTTGTCATACAACTGCCAGCACACCTAATCCTGCTGCTGATGTTTCAGCCTCTTCACCTGAGAGATGAACACATGATGAGGCTCGGAGCTGAAGCATCCCAACACAGCGGCCCAACTCTCGGCCAAGTTCAATAAGTCCATGTGCCGAACTGTGTGTTAGCAATCAGACAATATTGTCAGGATTTAGTGCAGGTACTCTGTGTGTGGCTTCATAATGGCCTGGCCTGAAGCCAATGTAACCAATGTGTCTCCAGAGGTGAAGTAACCCAAACAGTGACGAGAGAAAAAGTTACAATGCAATAATGAGAAGAGATTGAGCAAGATCCCTTCGGTGCCCGGGATAAATGCTTGTTTTTTTCTCGTGCATGTCTTACACAAAAAGTCTGCAGAGCCTTGGGTCCATGTGCTTGCCAACAGAGGAAATAGTTATTGTTCCAGTAAATACTTTTGTGGTTTGGGATGCTTCATTGGAGCACACACACACACACACACACACACACACACACACACACACACACACACACACACACACACACACACACACACACACACACCTGCACACAGGGCTCATCAGTCTGATCTCATTAAGTGAAGTGCTGTAACTCCAAGCTGTTTGGGCCAAACTTGGAGCAGTTTACCTGCGTTCAGATCCTTGGGAATGGTGGCTGTCTGGCTCTGTGTGGACTGGCCCTTAACAAGTCTCCTCAGGACAACCACGCCACCATTATCAACTACGGTTATTGTTTCTCTCTCTCTCTCTCTCTCTCTCTCTCTCTCTCTCTCTCTCTCTCTCTCTCTCTCTCTCCTTCCTCTTCCTCCGATCAGCTCTCCACCTGTCACTCTCACTTAGCGTCGGCATTAGCACCGGTGGTTTCCTCATCCTGGTTCTCTTCACCCCTCCCCGCCACCATCTCCCCTTGGTGCGTTTGAATACATATCTCCGATATTCAGCCCCTACTTAATTTGACAGGCCCCTGTTTTGTCAGTCTGACAGGCCCATAGCAAGACACTAATAGGCCACAGAGACCACCAGCAAAGGCACCAGCCAGGGAGGCCCCTGCGGTGCCAGTCCCCATCACCCTCCACGTCTCTCGGGGCGATGCAGGCTGCAGAGAGGGGGTCATGGGTGGGGTGGTCAGGCAGCAGTGCTGTCACACCAGGCCACAGCAGACTGGACCAGGCCTCAGTGCTGACACCCATCACTGTAACCCCCCCCACACACATCACTCAGCATACACACACAAAAGAGGGTAAAAAGAGCAGCCAGTGGGGGTATCGAGGGATCTAATGACTGCGCCTGCCACTCTCAGCCACGACTGCAGTTGTCATAGAGATGGCTGCTGAGAGAGGGAATTAAACTCCACGCTATTTGTTTGATGATGGACCCGCGGTGCAGCAGCTGGGACGGAGGAGGCTTATCTGTGTCTGTGTTTCCCTCTAGGCCGCCTGTCTGACCGATTGTGACCTGTAAACTCTATCATAGTTAATTGGTGGCCGGTGGTGGTGGAAGGAGGGACCCCAAATTTGGAGACAGTGCCTATTGTTCTTCTTTTGTTTGCTTGCCAGACAGGTGAGGGAGGAGTCCAACACAAACACGGATTCTGAGTCTGTCGCTCCATCACTTAAGTCCAGACTGAAATATCTCAACAGCTATTGGATAGATTGGCATCAATACCCGTACACACATTCCTGGTGCCTAGAGAATGAATCCTACCGATTATACAGATCCCTGACTTTTCTTCTGTTGCTGCCATGAGGTTGTTTAACTATTGAATGGATTTCTTATAAATTTGATACAGACATTGATGATGACTTTTCTGCCACCACAATGATGACCTTTTTTGGTTTAGATAGGAAATGGCTTCACAACTATGGGATGTATTGCTGTGAAATTTGGTTTTACTGTATGTTCCTACAGAGCTGCTAGTGTATGAATGAGGCTTTCTGCTCTTTTTAGGACTCCCATTTAAGATGTTTAAATGCTTTATCATCATTGTGCCGCTGTCAGTTGGAAATTTCTGCAGAGGGATGTGAAGTTTTCTGAGAACATCACAGTATTTAGCAGCAAATAAGATCAACGGAAACCACTGCAGAATGTACAAGCCATTATGACAACTGGGCAAACTGCTGACGAAGAAAGACCGCTATTATATTCACTTTGTGGTGAGATTGTTTCAACTACTGTCAGAACTCATTCAGTTCTCATTAATTGACATAATTCAATACGTATCAGATCAATATGATAAATGACATTTTAAATGTCCATTTTGAAGAGTATTTATTATTTTAGACTTCCCGGGGTTTGCTGTCGATTGCAAGGTCAAAATATGAAAGAAAACTGTCTTAAATGATTAGTCAGGGAAGATCATTCTGTACTTTTCTTGTATTTGATTTTGACTGGTAACAGGCGCTGTGGTAGAGAGAGAGCAAGAGATCCAGAGGACATCAGGGCTGGGATGAGAGCCAGAGACAGGGGGTCGGCTGGGGGACTCCCAGGGTCTTTCGTGTAGTGAATTATTAAGGTTTACTAATACTTCATAAATCTCCTCTTTGTCCTGTCCATTACCGGCCTGTCACATCCTCTTGCCACTCTTCGACTGACTCACTTGCTTCATCTAAATGACAGAAGTTAAACTGTGTTCCAGAGGAGACGGGGGGATGAGGGGCGAGGGGTGGAGTTGAGGGGGCAACAGCACTCTGCAAGTAGGCCCCAGGGCTGGATGGCTTGGTGAGGGTGCACGTCAGTTCAGATTGTGTGTGTGTGTGTGTGTGTGTGTGTGTGTGTGTGTGTGTGTGTGTGTGTGTGTGTGTGTGTGTGTGTGTGTGCTGCAGCTCCTGCTTTTGTGTCTGTGTTGTCTTGTTGAAGCATCCCGATTGAAGTATGAATATGCACTTAAAGACAGTGAGTGAGTGAGTGAATCAAAAGAGGAAGTCAGTGTGTAATTTATCTGATCCACGCTTCCTCATTAACTCCCCATGCAGCTACACCACCAGCTCGCTCCCTGTCTCCCCCCCTTCTCCTCCATCTCTCCTCCTCCCAAAACAGCGAACCTTGCCTCAGTGCGTGCCTGGCGGACTCTCTCCGCGGTCTCGACAGCCGAGCTGGTCGTTGCCCCGAGCGCTGAGGAGCTGTCGCCTCTTGTTAGTGTCGCTGTGGCGACCCGGAGTCCTGACTGCCTGCTCCTTGATTAGAGAGTGAGGTGGATGGAGTGTGTGTGTGTGTGTTTAGTAGAGGAGGAGTGGGTGCCACTCAACCCCCCTCCTGCCCGCAGAGCTGCTTTTAAAGATCAGTGATTTGGTCAATTGGCCTGGCAACTCCAATCCCACGGAAGGTCAATGATGACTCAATGGACCAGTCAGTGAGGCAGGCTGTCATGTCATTATGTGTGTGTCCATGTTTGTGCGTGTGTTTACGAGTTACCAAGCCCCCAACAAAATCAATGAGGACAAAATCTATAAAGATGTGATAAAAATTCCACAAGATCCACCAAGCTTGTTCTAATTCAAAATCATTTTCGAAGCACTGATCACGTGAACTCACGGACGCTACACAGAGACATTTTACTGTATGTGTAGAGAACCACAAGAGATCCATAGCTTGCTTTTAGTGCATGTGTTATTTTTTTGTTCTGTGAGTTTGGCTTTAACTGTTTAAATGTTTTACTTCCCATTATGAGTGAAATGGTGATAATATACAAGGGGCGTCCTGGTGGACTATATATACACCGCGTTCCACATTATTATGCAAATTACACTTTGCTCAGATTTTCCTAAATAGTAATGCACAGTCAGTCAGTATCATTTTCAAGTCATCAACTGTTAGAGTATAAGTCAAATTCTATTGAACAAACCTCCTAATGATAACAGTATTTTTTTCAAAAATAAAAAACTCAAAATGCAGTGTTCCAAATTATTATGCAGAATTTCAGAATTTCAGAGTTTCAAGATATTTTATAGGTTGTAAAGAACAAAAAAATTGTCATTTGTTGAATTTGCAGCATTAGGAGGTCATATTTACTGAAATCAAGAAAAGTTTGAATCAAAAACATCTTAACAGGTCAAGTTACATGTTAACATAGGACCCCTTCTTTGATATCAACTTCACAATTCTTGCATCCATTGAACTTGTGAGTTATTTGATAGTTTCTGCTTTAATGTCTTTGCAGGATGCCATAATAGCCTCCCAGAGCACCTGCTTGGATGTGAACTGCCTTCCACCCACATAGATCTTTTGCTTGATGATGCTCCAAAGGTTCTCAATAGGGTTAAGGTCAGGGGAAGATGGGGGCCACACCATGAGTTTCTCTCCTTTTATGCCCATAGCAGCCAATGCCCCAGAGGTATTCTTTGCAGCATGACATGGTGCATTGTCATGCATGAATATGATTTTGCTACGGAAGGCACGGTTCTTCTTTTTGTACCACAGAAGAAAGTGGTCAGTCAGAAACTCTACATACTTTGCCGAGGTCATTTTCACACCGTCAGGGACCCTGAAGGGGCCTACCAGCTCTCTCCCCATGATTCCGGCCCAAAACACGACTCCGCCACCTCCTTGTTGACGTCTCAGCCTTGTTGGGACATGGTGGCCATTCACCAACCATCCACTACTCCATCCATCAGGACCATCAAGGGTTGCACGGCACTCATCCGTAAACAAAACAGTTTGAAAGTTAGTCTTCATGTAGTCCTGAGCCCACTGCAACCTTTTTTGCTTGTGAGCTTGGTTTAGGGGTGGCCGAATAACAGGTTTAAGGACACTTGCAAACCTCTTGAGCATCCTACATCTTGAAGTTCGCGAGACTCCAGAGGCACCAGCGGCTTCAAACACCTGTTTGCTGCTATTCAATGGCATTTTAGTGGCTGCTCTCTTAACCCAACGCATTTGTTTGGCAGAAATCTTCCTTATTTTGCCTTTGTCTGAACGAACCCGCTTGTGCTGTGAATCGGTGACAAATTTCTTCACCGTCCGATGATCACGCGCAATTCTTTTGGAAATATCCAATGTTGTGATACCTTGACCAAGGTATTGCACTATTTGCCGCTTTTCAGCAGCAGAGAGATCCTTTTTCTTCCCCATTTTGCCTGAACCATGTAGCTTGCTTAATAATGTGGAACATCCTTCTTAAGTAGTTTTCCTTTGATTGGGCTCACCTGGCAAACTAATTATTATTATTACTATTTGGATGATTTCAATCATCCAAATAGCCCTGAGACACAATACCATCCATGAGTTTAATTGAAAAACCAAAAAATGAATGTTTATGACCCTTAAATACAATTTGCCTAATAATGTGGAACGCGGTGTACAGCATGGAAGTGAGATATAAGAAGTGCACTTCTGTTAAACAGAACAATGCTTTTTTATCTCATCTTGAAACCTAAAACTGTGATGGATAGTGGCTGACCTTGTGAAAAACTTTGGACTGCCAACTGTCTGCCTGTCTGCTGCTGGATGGCCAGGTCAGTGAGTCGCTAGACCCCGAGGGAGCCATAAATACTGTGTGTGATTTCACTTCCTATATGCCCTGCCCTGGGCACAGCTGTCCATCTCTGGACAATTTCTCTGCCCAAAGGGAGGACTGACTGGCTGTGCGGACCTTGTACACAAGCTGTCCATCTGTTTGGGTCTGTCTTTCATTCACCACTTGGAAAACATCATTTTTGATTTTAAAATAGTGACATTGAGTCATTGAGGTTTAGTGTAACTGTCGAGAGCAATTATTTCCTTATGAACTCAGCATGAGGCCTATTTATGAAGCAACAAAGGCCTGATGCATGATATGTCAGACACGCCACAAGAGCTGCGTTTAGTTCAAAATGTTTTGCCATGTCAGCGGCATGGCACTGGGAATGCTGATCTGTTGATTGTCGTCCACTACTCAATAATATCCATGGTCCCCAGAAGATGAATATTTGGGATTTTGATGATCCTCTGATTTTTCATTTCATCAATTAAACAAAATTAACTCAAATGTATTAACACAACATTTTCATTACTCCAAAAGGATTTATCCTAATAGAGAGAGGCGAAGTTCCTTCTCTTCCAGTGGCCCACGATGGGACCTTATTTCGGAAAAAATCCTTTTTGAATTGGGTCGTGAATTACACAAATTATGTTTACCAATTTAAAAGAGAAATTTACAAGTCATATAAGACCAACTATCAAGTTGGGTAGAATAGGACCAGATCTTGGTAGAATGAGACCACATCTGTGTAGATGTGAGTAGAATAAAAACAGCTCAATGAGGTGATCATAATGAATTATCATAACTGATATATTGCAGGCTTATGTGCGTTTGTTTTGTTGCCTCTAGGAAAAAATACAGCACGGTCAAATCTAGCATGCACAACAATGCAGACGTGTTGGTAACTGAAATATGGCACAAAATATCCAATGAGTTTGTTTTTGCTGAAATATGTATAAGGTTGAGCTACGGTACATGGACTAGTATAATTTAGTCTCGGTTAGTATGAAAATGCTAGTGCTATGAAGGCACTTGCGTTATCATCTTAACATATCCCAACTTTTTTAACCAAAACACAAACCCCATTGTCAATTAATAAAAAGGAAAACTCTGGACTCGTGCATTAAAGACCGACTTGATACTCAACCATCCACCATTCCTCTTTTTGCCTTGATACATAAAAGGCATGCTACTTGATGCATTAACATTGAATGTATTGTACATGAGACGCAGAATTGTCCAGTATGGCTGTAATACATAGAACGATGCGCTGCATTGATTTTCAAAACCATTTTCCAAAAATGAGGCCCGAGAAGTCTTTCTAAGTAAAAAATGCAAAAAATACATAAAAAAGAAGCAGCTCCAAAATAGAAGACACTTCACAAAAACATATCACACGTTCTCCATCACCATCCGCTGTGTATCAAAGCTCCAAATTAGTGGATGCGAGAGAAGAGAATCGGCGCGCGGCAGTGAGAATATGCGAGAACGACAGCCAGTGAGAGCGAAACAAGACTTCCCTCTAGCTATGGCTTCCTGACTTGTTTATTTGCTAACTGGGTGGGTGGGGGGGGGGGGGGGGGGGGGGGGGGGGGGGGGTTGGGTTGGGGAGGGGGTGAACATATGGTTTGCTAAAACATAGACTTGTAGTTGGGAGGCCGAGGCACCCTAAGGGATGGAGCTGACGGGCTTTGGTCCCTGTCTCCCTCAATTCCTCCCGCTTGGACAGCCAGAGCCGAACAGCCGTCCTCCAGGAGTTAGCAGCCTCTCGCTCTCCCTCTCTCTCCCTGCTGCTGCCCACACCCCCACACCCATCCTCAGTCAAACCCAGAGATGTGAAAAGGGGGGGTGGGGGGAGCACTGGCTTTGGGGCGTACATGGGGGGGCCCTGGCTGCAGCTGGGAAACTGACTGACACCATCATCTTGTCCCCGGTCCCCAGAGTGTGAGCCCTGTTGCTGAGGGAATAAAAGCCCCGGTCCCGGCAAGAAGACATGCTGGTACTGTGGTCCCAACACATATGGACATTTGCTGTGCATTAGCGTTCAGATTTTGGACACGTTTGTTGGGTAACGGATACTCTCTTCTCTGGGAATTTGTCAGAACTGAGTACTGAGTACGGTCAGGAGAGATGGTTTTAGGAGTGGAGTAGGTTGTCAATGACCTACCAGCTACTGCAGCTATCTTATACAGATCACTGCACTGAGATAGACAGTTACACACACACTCAGACACACACCCTTAAGGTCTATGTGTTTACGGACACACTCACTCCCTGGGATCAAGGCGCTAATGTACACACATGGTCTCACACATCCTGCATTGATGAACAAACATATGCACACACTCACATACACTCCCTGTGGGTCAATGACTTAATATGCACATACTTACACACACACACTGGTTCAGTTGTTGATAGACTTACACATGCACACGCCCGCACACACCCTGAAGGTCAGCACCGTGATAGACAGCACTCCTGATGTGCTCTGACAGACTCGGCTGCTTCCTTTCATTTCCACTTGCTTTTCCCCCATCAGGTGACACCCACAGGTGCCTTGGCGAGAGCGACCCCACCTCCTGCGGGTGCGTTTGGGGGCAGCTGGCTAAAACGGGAGGGCGGAGAAAGAGATGATGAGCGAAAAAAGCGGGCGGTCGAGGCACCAGCTGCTTCCTGTCAGTGAACCACAGCATGGTGTGAACTCCAACTCTCCTCACACTCACCGATATATATATATATATGAATGATAAACAGTGAATGTTAAGCATCAACTGGCTCTCATTCCAAATGAATAGTAACACGCAGCTCTCACCTACTGATTCTGCTGCAAAGTTACATCCTTATCTGGTGTTAGACTCAGAGAAGCACGTAGATATCTGCAGAGTAAAATCCAGCGAGTCATATGTCCAGTCATGACTGAACCTTGACATCTGCCCTTTTGATATCAGCCCAGCTTACATTGACGGCTGTGTTTTCATCTTGGAAAATAGCCAGTGTTCATCCAGCCCTCTTATGTATAATTGTGTGTGTTCATTTAAGTGTGATGCTGAAAATGTCTCATTCTGTGCTCCGAGGGCTGTTCCCTGACATACTGTTGGGGCAGTTCACCTCTGGAAAGGACACATGTCTGTTTTGTCAGGACTTTTGAATGTTGAAGTCTGATAACTAAACAGACATCAATGACCTTTGAAAGGAATAGTTTTGGGAATGATGCTCATTCACTTTCTTGCCAAGAGTAAATGAGACGATCCGTACCAATCCCATATCTGTCTGTTACATATGGATGCACAGTCAGCATTCTGTCAGCTTAGCTTAGCACAAACACTGAAAACAGTTGGATACAGCTGGTTCTGTCCAGAGGTAACAAATCCAGCACCTCCAAAATCGTACAATTCACATGTAGGTTATGTGCGGTCGTCGTGAATTCCTGGAGCCTTGTAATCAAGGTGTTTGATTCCAGGCAACCAGCTGAGATTGGCACAAAAAATACTCACAAATTGTGACACTCTCGCAAGATAGTTGAGGTTAGGCATTGACCTTGAATGGTAAAGGTTAGGATAGGTCATGGGGCAGAGACAGTTTTCACAAATCCTTTGCTCCTTGTGGGTTACTCGAGACAGAACCAACATTTTTCCCTGCACATAGCCCCCAGTAAAACCACACATTTTCACTTTTACAGTTCTGTTTTACTATTAAAATAAATATGATGTATGTTAATTTCTGAGCTTTATTGGGGCTGGTTGGTGGATTTATTTTACCACATGACAGAGCCAGGCTAGCTGTTACCCCATTTCCAGTCTTTATGCTAAGCTAAGCTAGCCGTTTGCACCTTTATATTTAAAGAAGAAACATGCAAGTGGAATTAATCTTCTCATCTCATATATATATATATATATATATATATATATATATATATATATATAATTTTCCAAAATTGAGCAACTCCTTTTCAAAAGTTGAGTTCTGCTTCATGAAAACCCTACAATGTCTAGTGCAGATATGTCATATGTATGGGAAGAAAACTGAAACATCGGTCCAATCACAGGAAAAAGTTTGTGTCGTTTGCACAGCAATCTGTACGCCGTACCATTTTGCACACTACAGCATCTGATCCTTTTTTCAAAAGTCCATCATCATTCAAGTGTCAGAGGCCGATCCGTTTGAGAGACTGTCCTCTGTTGGTGAGCTTCTGTCCTGCTGAAGTGTCCTTGAGCAAAACACTGAAGCTCCACTTGCTGCTGAAGTGCCTCGTGAAAAACAAGCTCAATTATACATCGAGCAGCTGCAGTATGTATACTATATTATTGCAAAAATGATGTAAGACAGCTCTTAGCGAGTTGATGAATATTACTAAGATTATAATGATAAAACACACAAGGTGCTAAAGAAAACCAGAGGAAGTCACCAAGGGCATGAGGTTGTTTTGTCACTGTGGCTTGGAAGGGCTGTTGGAGTTGTTCTCCTTTGAAAATGGGGGGAAGGAGGGAAATAGGGGGAAGAAGGGAGGGTGTTGGTGAATAATTGATAGTGGCTGAGAGCGATATGAGTTTAGTTAATGTGCCCAGCAGCACAGACTAAGAGAGGAGCTGTTAGCTATTCCACCTCAGGCCTAAAACTCAGGCAGTGGAAAGACTCACCCTGGGTTAGAGGTCGCTGTTTAGTCATCCATCTTCCTATCTGTATATCTTTTTATTACTCCATACAGTAATTTGTTCAGATGGTGGGTGCACGTAGATTTTATCTTAATTTGCATGGGTCTGTTTGTGTGTCTATGTGTGTGTTTGGAGGCATCAGCACAGCTGGATCTCCCTGCTAGCGGTGTTGTTGCAGCCCTCAGGTTCCTTTCTCTGAGTGGTAATAGAGTGCTCCTGTCAGCCTCCCCAGATGCCGCTCCATAAGGACCCTCAACTCTCTTAACTCGCCAGGAGACTTCTGTGTTCACACTGCAAGTCTCAGCTTCTTCACATTTCTACTTTTCCTGCGAAATGTAAAAAAATGAAGTTTGCATTTCGATTTTGAGCATTTGTTTTGTACTTGGAGTATAAAAACAGGGAAATACATGCAAACAAAAAGCCAGGCAACATTGATCATTTGTCACAAAATATTGTTTAACTTGATCATAAAAAGCAGCATGCCCGGCGTTATGTCTGGGCCCCAGGGGGCCTGGATCTCACCCACAGAGCTGCAGAGGCCCCCCATAGAGTCTGAAGCTTGTGGTGTGATCCCATGCTCTATACACTGTAAACACAAACAGAGCCTACTAAGAGAGTGAGCAAATTGTTTAAAATGTATGAACGATACTAACAAAATCAGCAGCAAAGGGTGGGTAGTCTCATTGTCTCGTTGACTTTCGGCTTCACTTCCCTGTGGTTTCCCATCTAATATAGAGACGAAAGTTATATTTACAACCGCCCAAAGCAGGCAAAAGAAAGGTGTCTGTCATTTATTCTCCTCCACTCACTTCTGTTAGTTCTCTGGGCAGTGCCGCCATGACATAAGCACCCCAAATAGCGCTGTCCATGATCCTGGCGCAATAGCCACGCCATGTAGTCATCATTTTGTTCTTTTTGCTATTTTCCTATAGATACATAAAGCTTTAACAGAGGGGACAAAAATACAACTGACCAACTAAGGTCTTAAGTCCCCTTTTAATTATACACTCACGTACCAGCGCCACCTTTTATGTTAACATAATATCTCCGAAATCAATGTGAAGCTCGGCAAAAAACACCTAATATGTTTATGAGATTAGTATGTGTAACACAACAGCATGTCAAAATGAATGCAGGTCTCTTAACGAATTGTGTGTGTGTGTGTGTGTGTGTGTGTGTGTGTGTGTGTGTGTGTGTGTGTGTGTGTGTGTGTGTGTGTGTGTGTGTGTGTGTGTGTGTGTGTGCCTGGTTGTAAGTGCTGAGTAACACATATTGCAGTCGATGAGAAATGTCAGACTTCTTTGCATGTAAATAATATGCATACAGAAGTTTTTCTGATGATTTTTGTGTATGCCCTCTTTAACTTAGTGTTTAATCAAGCACGATGCTGCAGGTCTCAGCTTAACTTTTTATAGACTTTATAGACTTGCTATCATAAGCAATATAATACTGATCCGATGTGAGGTCCCGAGACAGGGATGTTATGTGAATTGAATTGAATACTACTTTTCTGTTATATTTTATTCAGCTTGACTTTTTTTAATATGGAAACTTTTGTTTACTATAGAATTTGAAATTAATTTGTAAGAGATTAAAGAAATCATTGCAAGATAGTGTTGGCGCTAACCAAGAATGTCATCTTTATTCAGGCTAAAACATTTAACACTTCTAATACCAACAACGTTTCCACCATATTTGACAACAAAAAGGCTGAAGGAAGTGGCAGCACTGAAGGAGTAAGTCCTCACTTAACTCTCTTACACTGACATGGTCTCCTGAATCTCTGTAGTTGTAGAAAAAATGAAATAACTGACACCATCTCCCATGTGCCCGAGCTTTAAGAAGTGAAGGATCTTGCTTCTCTCCTCTCTCTACTTTCTCCTCCATGTCATAGTTCGCTCCTGTCGTTCATCCTGATTTACTAGACATCCTCTTTCCCCTATTGTCACATTTGGTACAGATGGTTAGGCTCTATGGAGTGGCCTGTCAGTCTCCATTTGGCCGCCTCGGTGTGACAGTGGGTCTGATGGCTCGTGAAGGGCCCCCGACTTTCCCAGCACACGGACGCTGACATTTTTCAAAGGGTCTTGCATGCGCGCTTCCCACCCAGCCGGAGGAGAGAAATGAAGAACCTGGAGTTGACCCAAAGCCTGCACAGGCTAAAACAGAAGATGAATTAAGTAAGAAGGAGAGATTGTGGCGATTGAGAGGTCGGGGTTCAATTTAGAAGACGCATGAGAGAAAAGAAAGAGGAAGGAGGTAGGAGGTAGGAGGTAGGAGACGAGGAGTGAGTGGGAGACAAAAGAAGTGCAGGTAAAGTGGTAGAGGACAATAAAAGAAGCAGAGTTCAAGAGAAATGAGGCTGAACTGTCAGAAGACACACATGTCAGTCATGGGATGTAGATCATATATTACCTGTCAATAACCCATCCAGTGCCCTGTCCCACTGCGGCAATCATTTCCTTCTGAGGAACGCGGCTCCGAATGCCCAACGCCCCTCAACACCCGGCTGCCTGCATGTTGTTGGTGATGCAGGGGAAGTGAAGTAGAAAAGAAAATCCCTAACACACTCATACTTATTGTGTTAGACAGTCATAGAGAGATATGCAGACACAACAGCAGATACACACCTTTATTTTTCAAACACTGACATGACAGTGCCAGTTATGAGCAGTTAATGTTTTTTTTTTTTTGTCTCTGCTGGAAATCATCCTGTTATGAGCATTTTCTGATATTGATGTAATTTTCAAGTGCGGGATGGAAAATAAGAAATGATTAATATGTATCCGGTCTTCAGGATTTTGTTTTAAAAACTTTGTATTATTGTTTTATTATATTATTGTCAGGTGTTGACATATTAATTCACATATAAGAGCTTACCTCTTATCTCTCCTCTTTATCTCAATCTGTTTATAATTAAACCAAAATTATAATGGTTAAAAATGAACACAAGACTAGTTAAACAAACTAGAGAATTGGTTATGCTGCTAATAATCAGAAAAACACAGCAGGTAACTAATTAAAATCTGAATTGTTTCAGTATTCTGAACAAAGCATTTGTTTTAAGAACAACAAAAACATACAATGAGCTATCTTAAAAATGACCTCAGAATGGAGGAATTAACCCAGACAAATGTCTACCCTCCGTTTTAACGCGTAACCATCACCGACCTAACCTTTGCTGTTATAGTGTAAGTTGTTATATTGCATCCCGGCTGCAAGGTAGAGACCACATTTGACAATTCAGGGGGGAGAGAGGGAGGAGAGGGATGGGAGTGAGGGGAGGGGGAGCTGCTGTATTGTAGTGCCTGCGGGCAATGCTCCCAGTCAATATATATATCCACACTCGCTCCTGCGCTCCTATTTGAGCGGGACGCGCTGCCCTCCCAGTGCCGCTGCAGAGGAGTGACAGCCAGCCACACCGGGACGCTCTCGAGGTACGGATGAATACATTTCTTCTCTACTTTCAAGTAGCTTGTGGCATGCAAGCAGGTTAGTTTGTTAAGATTAAGTGGTATTTTAAAAAGGAACTTAAGGCGATGCCTAATGTGCATTGTGCTTTTGCACACATTAAGAAAAATGCTTTTGCAGTATGTATTTTACGTTATAGATTTTGAAACATAAAAGGATATGTTTTAAGTTGTATTTTCAATGCAATTTGATTTAATTTCTAAAGCTGAATGTGGTTAAAACAATTTATAAAATACAGTTTTATTATTTCCATATACAGACGTTTGAAGTTAAAATTCTACACTGCATAGCCACACATTTTAAACATGCAATTTAACGTTATTAAATGTGATTCTAATGCAATACCTGTAACCAAGTACCCCTAAACCTTAACCCTAAAAATGTATCAGCTGCAGCATCATCTGATGTTTGTCTGTCAAATTTGAACGGCAGTAAATAATGTGTCTATTCATGCATACAATACAATTATTTAATTTGGGGAACAATGTTTTTTGTTTTTGTTTTGTTTGTATATTGAGTGAAAAAGACATATCTTATTATATTGAAAATTAAATGGATAAAGACGACTAATGGCAATACATTTATTACCTCTTTCTTATTTTCCAGAAAACCCACTGATCATCCTGAACTCTTCATCCTGACAAGGTAAAGTATTCCTTTATAAATGCTTTAAAATTATTTCAGTCACAGTCGTGTGCATTTACTTACTGTACAAACAGCCCGTCCCATCGTCTGTCAGTGGTGTGGTTGCTGTTCCGTGTAACTTGTCAAAGCTTTTAGTGTGGTGAACCTCCTTAATTGGAACAATAGATGTTCAAGCGGTTAGGCTTGTTTGATCATCAGCCCTAAAAGCTTAAAACAAGACCGCAGGGTTTGGATATGGGGCAGCAGGGGGCCAAAGTGCACAGTCAGCGCAGAGGCGAGCGGATAGCAGCGGCCAAAAGAGGAAAAAAAATACTGTAAAAATGATTTTTATTGATTAGATCGTAGCAGCAGCTGTTAGGTTCCATTATGAGCTCAAAGCTCAGGTCAGAGCCCTGGGGCGGACAAGTGAGCCAATCAAATGGTCAGCCACAAAACGGGCCAATTCTTAGGGTCCAATTGGGAGCGCAGTTGGCAACCGCCTGCCATGCTGTGTTAGACTCACTGCATCTTTCATCATCACCCTTCGTGCTGTGGCTTTTATAGATGAGGTTGTCAGCTGTCTCTCAGTATAACCGGCCATCCATCACCTGCGTTTGCTTCACTGGCCTTTATATCAAAACTTTGTCATGAGCCGTCTGTGCAAGACAGAAAAAGATTGGTTGGTGAAGTTTATCTTTACTTCAGCTTGGACTGAAAATCACACAGACTTTCATCTGTGAATGACCTGGGGGAAAAGACAAAATAAAAGCCTCAAAGCGGGCTAAAAGTGTTTTAAGTTGAGGAGCACACTCCTCCTCACATCTTCTTTCACCGGAGGGTTCACCCATCGGCCTGGCTTAAAGTATAAAAAGATCACAAAGTGTCTGTAATTTAACAGATGAAAAAAAACATTTTTTTTAGTTTTTTTTTTAGTGGATTAGAGAAGAGAGGGATAATAATTAAGCTAATGCTAATGGGTGATGCAGAGGGATGAACATATTTTTAAAAACACAAGAGAGAAAGAGAGACAGTAAATAGTTTCAGAGTAAATTGAAAGGTGCAAATAATAGTTCTCTTTAAATCTATGAATTGCAGAAAATAAAGTCATGTTAAAAATTATACATTTATTAAAATGGCCATCATTAGATTTGTTGACGGTAAAAGGTTTTACACATCAAGTTACAAAATGATCATCCATGACAATAATTAAAGCTTTCTTAAAATGAGATAAAGAGAAAACATATCTTTTAATGGAAATGTAGCCTCCAATAATACATGTTTTTATTGATTAATAAAGTGTGACACAACTCAAAATACAGCGACAGAGTTCAGGAGAGCAGTTGAACTTATGCACCATGTCCTGACCCAGATCCCATTCCTGGCACTAATGACGCCCTATAGGCATGACGACAGGCTCTCATTAGGAACCAGACCTCAAACCCCCAACTCCTCTGCGCTCTATACCTGCAACCCTCAGCCTGTCCACACTGCGCCTGTAGCCGGCCTCCGAGGGTCAGGCTCCAAGCTCGAGCAGGCCTGTTAGTGTAGTGAGGGCCCCCTGCACAGGTGCTTAGTCCCCCGTGACGGCCCTGTTTGCCCCCCAGTCCTGGACCCTGCTAGCGCCTGGTGCTGCACTGGAACTAATGAGTAATGGCAGGTACAGTGAGAACAAAGCAGTGCGGGCCTCCCTGCAGTTAGGTTAGTGGCAACCCTCAGCTTAGGCAGACAACAAATGGGCTCCAACACACATATGTGCATAATGATATATACCACCCTTTAATGCACACATTATTTTATCTCAGATATTTAGATTTCTTACAGAGCTACATTTCGGCAAGCTGTCTCCTGTTTTTTTATACGTTAAAAAAGGAATCTGTCTATTTGTTGTTTCTGATCTGTTGATGTTTTGCTGTTTTCGAGAAGTATCACCTGTATTCATACAGAACTGTCTTGTGTGTTCACAGGTACCATAAATGCTCCTTTTCATCGACCTTACCAAACTGAGGAAAAAGCAATGAAATGAACCTTGGCACAAACGATATAAGATATAAAAATATATCTTGAATTATCATCATTGAAATATAATCACACAATCTTTATCAATATCAAGACTCAATCATGTCCAAGGACGATGCTTGTAAAGTGACGTCTGCCAGCAAACACAAGGAGCGCAAGCCGAAGAAGCCTCACTATATTCCCCGGCCATGGGGAAAACCCTACAACTACAAATGCTTCCAGTGCCCCTTTACCTGCATGGAGAAGTCCCACCTGTACAACCATATGAAGTACAGCCTGTGCAAGAACTCCCTTTCTCTGCTAATAGAGTCGGACTGGCCGTATAAAAAGGGCAACATCCTGCACCCAGAACACCTACGACCCTTTCAGCAGGCACACGGCCATCAAGCTACTGGGAAAGATGGACTGGAACAGGTGACACGGACTGAGGCGGGACAAAGGCAACGAAGGACCGTTGAAGAGGAAGGTGAAGACAGGGAGAGCCAGGGGCCAGAAGATGAAGAAGAGGGAGGACGAGGAGAGGGACCCGAGGTCACTGGGCTAACAAAAGAGAGCCCCAGTGACCGCAACAGAGGAGATGCTGCACAGTGCGCTACCAGGAAAATAAAACAGCCAGAGTCAGAGCTTCTGATGGCTGACATGCTCTCCCTGGAAGATCAGCTTTTACGAGCACGGTCAGTAGAAGTAGAGGCCCAACTGAAGCACTATAAGCTATCTAAAACATATCTGACAGCTCCTAGTCTGCTGTCGGAGCAGTGGCGGCTGTTGGCGTCGAGCCACTCTAAGGCCAAAGCTGAAGCCCGAGTGAGTTCAATCCCCTGTTACCCTCCTCCGCCAAACCTGGTGGATTACCAGGATCCCACTGGACTCAACCTGTCATTGCTCGGGGTGGGCTACCCCATCAGCCCCAGCCTCTTCTCCTACATGAACTCAGCTATTCCCAGTGCTGCCGCGGGTGTCAGCGCCCAGACCCACGCGCAGCTTGCCCAACTTCCCTTCCTGGCGTCGGCCGCTCAACTGATGCACCCAGCCTCCAGCACCCACACAGACAGAGCTCTTATACCCCCGCGCCTCTACTACCCCTTTCTGTGTGAGCATACGTTCGGACCGGCCTCCAGTCAGAGTGATGTCAGCAAAGCGCTCAAGACATCCACAAACAGTCTAGAAGTGAATCCTCTGTCTGGCTTCCAGCCTAAAGTCAATCTGTGGAAAGTGCCTGCTTTGCGGCCAGGGACTGCCGCAGTCTCCCCTGCTGGCTGGGTGTCACCTCAGAGAGACTCCCCCGAACAGGGTTACAGGGTGGGGGATAAAATGCAGGCGATAGCCAAGGAAGGCAAAGCAAGCTGGGGCCTCAAGAGGACCGGTGCCCCACTGGGCAACCATGAGGCCCCTGTGGAGAAGAAGCCGTCAATGGGAAGTTTCAGTTTGGACCTTTTAAAGAATATTCAGACTGCATCAACTCTAAATACGGCAGCGGACAAACTTCTCTTCCATGGAAGGTAAAGATTTCCTTAAATTGTTCTTTTTTTTTTAAGAGTAATTTACAGAGAACAACTGTAAAGGTATTTCATTTTGTATACTGACATTTTTCTCATTCTCAGCTTACAGGATGCTCAGCTTCCGACCCGGCCCACTGAACTGTGGTACCACGACCCTCTCACCAGCCCCAACAGTGACACCTCCTCTCTTTCTAACTGTGGGGGACCCAACAGCCATGACCCGACTGCTGCCCGGACAATGGGGGAGGGAACTTCAGAGTCAGTGGCTGTTCTCCTCAGTGACCTCTCCAAGGCCTTGCAGGAGTACCAAGAGGCTGAGTGCAAAATCTCCCACCTGGAGAAGGAAGACCTTCCCGCCCAGCGCCACCTCTGGGAACACCTGGGGAAAATCCGCAGCGAGCTCTCCCACATCCACCAGGCACTGGAGCGGACGGCTCGCCAGAGCGACGGACCTCTGGACCTGTCAGTTAAAAGGGACTCAACAGATTTGCTTGTCGACCGCAACATGAGAGAGGACAGAAGCCCGAAAGACAACACGACGGAGACAGAGGAGGAGGAGGATGAACTGGAGGAGAAGAAGGAGGAAGAAGAGAATGAGGGCGAGGGAAATGCAATGAAGGCTTCGTTGGAGAGTCGAAAGCAGTCGTTGGACATGCTGATCAAAATGAGTCAGGCATCGGCGGTGAACACAGAGGTTCTCTCTGCCGGTGGTCTCGGCATGAGGCCCAGTTCTGCTGAGGCCTTATGGCCGAGCAGAACCACCAAGTGTGAGGCAGACTCCAGTGTCCTGCTTTGCCCAGACGGCCGATCAGTGGTTTTCACCGACATCCCTTCCTCTGCCAAAACCCCAAAGAGACCCCCGTCCATGCAGCGACTAGAGGCCCAGTGTCCTCCGAGTCCTTTGACAGCTACCGACAATTAAACTTCTACTCATCTGACTGTAATATAACTGACTCCATACCGTTGTTTAAACGCAGTTGTCTTCATTATTACTGGCATGCCATTGATTTGCACTTGCTGGAGGATGAATGTCACTCTTACCCTCAGTTTAACTTCGCAACAACCTCAAACATTTTGCACCTTATAAGACAAACAGGGAAGGAATGAAAAAAAAAAAGTCTTACAAATGCACTATGGACATTGATTGTTACAAGTTTCTCCTAAAAACAATATTTTTAAATGTAACATCAGCACTTAACAGTAACTTCCATGAGGATCATTTTAACAATTAAGTCCATTAAAATCATGTTGAGAGACAAACCTTTGAATGGATTTGTAAATATTGTAATTATAATAAATGTAAGTAAAACGTTTTGACCGGTAAATGGTTTTATATGGACGATGTCATGTTGGACTGCATCATTTCACTTGATGACAATAAATTGTATTATACACACTGTATGTCTCTGAATAAACTGAGGATAACAACAAGAAAGACTCATTCATTTTGATGACAATTAAAAGGGAAAATGCGAACAAACTAACCTTTATATTGTTTGAACATAAATTCATCGGTTTGCTGTTCAGTCCCGTTAGGAAAGGCCATGAGGTGAAATGCCATCATCACTATCATTTAAAGTCTAAATAAGAGAAAAACAGACTCATAGTGGCAGCACCACCTGACTCTCTATCTGTCCTGACACAGTCGGGTGGATGTGCTAAAGGTGAAGCAGCTCCTGAAGCTAAATTGCCATCAGCGGGGTCACCTGTGCCTCTCCTCGTGGATCAAGTAGCCCTCCTGCAAAGGTCAGGGCCCCAGGGCCGAGCTCCACTTGGACTATATGGAGGACTACCTGTCGCCCCCAGGATGGGCACCGAGCGCCGGGCCGCCCCACGTCCACTGGCCCCTTCCCCGCCGTCTCAGTCAAGACACAGCGGCAAAGGTCAGCTGCCTTGACCAGAAGAGCCCACAGTGGATGCTCAGACCGGATATGTTCGATGAAGACCGATCGGTTATTCGAGAAAATATATGCAACTAATTAGAATTTAAGGTGTAATGTATGATATGTATACATTATTAAGACATTAAAACGTTAAAAAGCACCACTTGGAAACATTGGATCACATATTTGTTTACTTTAACAAATGGAAGAAAAAAACATTTCTCACAAAAGTAGAGCTGGAGAAATTCCATTGGCTTTAAAATAATTCAACATTTGGCAGTATCAATCTAGAGTTTTAGTACTAAAAGCAGAACAGTTTAGTATCACCTGGGGAATCTTTAAGGTGAGTCTCCCTAAAAAAAAGGTAAATGTTGGCATTATGTTTGACTGGTTTAAGGGTTTCTGCTGAATGCCAATTTAGATGTTTTGGACATGAAAAGTATTGTACTCTCTCAGTTGTCGCTTCACTAAAATCCAAGTAAATAGCTCCCTCATGTGGAGAAATGATTTAAAGCCACATTGTCTAAGTCATCAGAGCTGAAGACAAAATCCTTCCTCAAAAAGCTTTTGATTCACTTAGACATGCAAAGAAGCTGTCACCTGAAATAGGAAGTGCATTGGCAGAAATACAAGCTGCATAAGAGGAGCATCAAATGGTAAGTTCTAATATTTTATTAACGTTAGGGTTGGAACATGCAGTCAGCATACTCCGATTTATACTCAATTAAAGTTTATATATATATATTCAATGCATAATGTAACGGAGTTGGGGTAGAAGAAGTAGCACAGTACTGTATGTCAGAAGTAGAATAATCAAAATAAAAGAGGAACATCGGTCTTTTACACTTACCTTTAAAAATTGTCAAATGTAAATGTTTTCCCCCAATGCAATTATGGAGGGCAGAGAGGTAAAAAAAAATTTATGGTTTCAAAATAACAATGATTACAAAGTGAGGCCTGATTACTTTTGTTGTCTGACTCTCCATTCACTGCAAATCTGGCTCCTCGTATTGTCAAGTAATGATTGATGCAGTATATTTGTATTCAAAATATAGTAATGCAAATAAATCGAACCACACTTGAAATAAAAAATAAACTACTCCAAGCACCTGTTTTTAGCGATGAGCTGGGGAATAGGGTGTAACAGAGTAAAACTTGTTTGCCAAGAAGCCAGAATAATCTTCTATTGTAGGTTAAAATGCGTTGTCTCTTCAAGGAAATGTCAGTGCAGCTACTTTGAGATAATGTTTGAACTTCCCCATGATGCATTTGCTTTTCTATCTTAACATATTTTTAGATTTCTTTGGACTGACCTCAGTGCGATCTGTGCAAAAGTAGCTGTCAAGTAAAGATGAAGGGAACTGTCCTCTTCCTGCTTCTGCTCAACACCTCGGCCTGCTGTGGTTTTGGCTTTAAAGGCTGCTCTCTGAACTTCCCCATGACCGACGTTATATGGTGCTTCAACCAAAACATCGCTAACCTCTCTGATGTTGTTAGCATGCTGCCAGATAACATAACAACCATCAACCTGTCCAAGAACAAGATCAGGGTCGTCCCACCTGGATCATTCAGTCAGATGCTTGGGCTCAAACGCTTGGACCTAAGCCAGAACCAGCTGGTCTCTCTAAAAGGAGGAGAATTCAGAGGCCTGGGTGTCCTGGACTGCCTCAACCTCACCTGCAACAACGTCTCACACATCCACTCTCATGCCTTTGATGGACTCACCAGGCTACGAACCCTGCTTCTGATCCACAACGTAGTTGCAGCAATCTCTCCGAGTATCTTTAAGTCCCTTCCAGCCATTCAGGAAATCGATCCGTCCCTTAACAAGCTCAAGGCCTTCAGCTGTGAGGACTCTGGTGGATCCTCCACTCTTTCGCGGCTCGACCTTTTCGCAAACAACATCCAGAGGGTTAACGTGAGCTGTTTCCCTGCGCTTGAGTACATCCGGCTGTCCAACAACTCAAAACTGGAGCTGCAGGCTGATGTTTTTGCCTCCAACCCTAGGCTGAAGAGTCTGCTTTGTCAGGGAGTCAAAGCAGAAGTGCTGGTGGGACTCTTAGCGGAGACCAAGAAGAATCTCTCTTGGGTCGCGTTTTCTTTGTTTGTGGAGAAATCTCCACTAACTATCTGTGGATTGTTAAAAGGAATGGACCAGTTTGAGAAAGTCGAGGTATGTGCTCTTGTTGCTTATGCAACATCTGTGTTTCTTTTTTATTGAGTTTTAAATAACTAATCTGTACATTTATATACATTTGATACAGGTTGACTTAAAAGGATCCAGGTTACCTCGGGGTAACTACAGCCTGCTGGACTGTGACACTCCACCCATGGTTGTTATTGAGGATGCAAACCTTGGGAATGTTGCTCAGTTGTCTCTGGGTAGGGGCAATACAAGCAGACTTCATCTCATCAACTGTGGGTTGAAGCAGATATCTCGTACTACATTTGAAGGTTACCGAGGCCTAAAAACACTGCAACTGAATCAAAATAAACTCGACATTCAGAGGGGCACATTCGAAGGCCTGACCCACCTCAAGTTTTTAAGCTTTGACAAAAGTAAAATCCGCGACACTGACCCCAACTGGTTCGTCACTCTGGAGAATCTGACTCGCCTGTCTCTCCTGAAAAATGAAATCACTGAGTTGACACCAAAGGTATTCAGTGCCCTAACCCGACTTGAGCAGCTCTACCTGCAGTTCAACCTGCTGAAATACATCACCAAAAAGCCCTTCAGTAAGCTGCGGAGGCTAAAGAAGCTCAACCTCAGCTTAAACATGATTGATTTCATCGAAGCCGACACCTTCCAAGACCTGACGAGTCTTATGTATGTATTCTCTGCCTGTGCATTCATCTTTCCTCAATTTTTCTCAGTGTCCATTTATTTAACACATTCATCTTTCCATTAGATACCTAGATTTAAGTGGGAATCGGATCAAGAGGCTGACCCCGTATATCCTGTCGGGCCTGATCAGTTTGAGGCAATTTGTTCTGTACAACAACCGCCTCCATTTTAGGACCTATGAAGCTCCTTTCATAAACCTTACTTCTTTGGAGGTATGACTTGTTTTCTGAGAGTCAATTATTAAAAATAGTGATGCATTTTATTTATAAATCTGTTCATTTTTTATCTGTCTATCTTCTATGTCAACTTTGGAGTATCTGGAGATGAACTACCAGGGGCCCGGAGGTCAAGGCATTGGTGTCATTGGACCGCATTTCTTCAAAGGTCCACGTAGACTTAGCTCAATTGCCATGGGGCACAGCATCCTGGTCCACTTCCATCCCGACGCTTTTGTTCCTCTGGTCAATTTGAAATACCGGTACATAGCTGGTGTTGTTCTGAAAACGACCAACTTGAGCGCTGTGTTGTCCCCTCTGAACAATCTGAAGAAGTTGACTCTTTACAGAGCAGACCTTGATGCTCTGCCTGCTAACCTGATGCCACCAAATAATACACTGGAGATTCTCAAAGTCCAGTCGAACCACCTGCACACTGTGGACAAAACTATGCTGGATGCTCTCCCAAGGTAGAAGAGCTACTAATATGTCGAGCAAACAGCTCTTAACCCTTGGAGACTTACATAGTCCCAGTTTGTACTTTATTATTATACAAAATGTAGCTTTGTTTCAGCCCCCGTCGTGACAAGCTAGAATGGTGCTAATGGACTTATTATATTGTTTAGTTTCATATGATACTGGTAGCTTCTCTCTAGCTTGAAGACTGTGTGTCCACAGCCTCAGTATGGCTTCACATTTTGAGAAATACTGTTATTTCACTTTCTTTTCAAGAGTTAGATCAGAAAACACTCCTCTCATATCTGTACGGTAAGGATGAAGCTGCATCCAGTAATCTTTAAACAGGATAAAGAGCTAGCCTATAAATAGACATAACTGAATCACAAAAATAGGGTAAAAAATATTTGGAATCTAGGTACCTATACTATTTGGTGTGAATTAAATTGTAACCTTGGTGTATATTTATGTATTTCCAGATTGCGTGTTTTGGACATTACAGAAAACCCACTTACCTGTAACTGTGACAATGCCTGGTTCAAGACCTGGGCCACCCACAACACTTATACACAGGTAATACCTGGAGACACTGATAAGTATTAATGTATGTTGTATACAAACACAAAATAAACTTTCTTAAATTCCCTCTAGGTGTCCTACCTGTACAGCCTGCAGTGTGACAACGACAGGAGAGCTCCTTACCTGTGGCAGTTTGATGATAAGGCCTGCTCCTATGAACAGGTTTCCTTTACTCTCTTTGTCACCTGCTCTGTGGTGGACATGTTGTTTGTATGTGTGTGTCTGGCCTGGCACACACAGGGCCCCACTCTGCGCTACCTGCTGCTCATCCTCAGGGCAAAACTACGTGGACGTAGGAGGGGAGCAGGGGCCAAATTCCAGTATGACGCATTCATCTCCTACTCCTCTAAAGATGAGGAATGGGTGATGAGACAGCTGGTGCCCAATCTAGAGAGGCCTGCTGGGGGTGAACCGAGGCTCAGGCTGTGCCTTCACCACAGAGACTTCCGGCCCGGCGCTGCTGTTCTGGACAACATTGAGGCCGCCATTCACAGCTCTCGCCACACCATCTGTGTGGTGACACGCCACTTCCTTCAAAGTGACTGGTGCTCCATGGAGTTTCAGTTGGCCAGTTTGAGGCTTTTATGTGATGGCAGTGATGTCCTGCTGCTGGTGTTCCTGGAGGAGATACCTGAACACTGCCTGTCTCCCTACACACGGTTACGCAAGATCGTACACAAGAAGACCTACCTGCTGTGGCCCGAGGAACCCCAGGAACGGGACACTTTCTGGGTCAGACTGATCGATGCTTTAAAAGACAACGAGGAGGGAGGAAGAGGGGGAGAACATGAGTTGGCATAGCTAATTTGCTAAACCAAATGGTAAAAATGTCAACATACCCACAATTATCTGTTCATGGCCTTTGGATAGTGTATTGTGAATTGTTTTTGGTACATTTTGATTTACATGCTGTTTGCAATTTGGTAGGAAATGATAGAACAAGTATGAATAATGACATGAAAAAGCTGTTGGTAGGGCTGCAATTAATTATCTTTGTTCAATCATTGTTGCAGCTCTAATAATTGTAGAAGTAGTGATATAGAATGAAATAAGAATGTCAGTTTAGTATGTCATAC
Organism: Myoxocephalus aenaeus; assembly: GCA_038501785.1. Taxonomy (NCBI): domain Eukaryota; kingdom Metazoa; phylum Chordata; class Actinopteri; order Perciformes; family Cottidae; genus Myoxocephalus; species Myoxocephalus aenaeus. The sequence goes on along the minus strand of JBAMJR010000143.1, from coordinate 1,579,061 downwards.
AATATAATAATCGAGTTGTCATAAAAAGGTCAATGTACATGATGCCCTGAAATAAATATGTTATAATAATGCCATAAACTGGTATACTATGGGAACAAATACAAATGTTAAAATATATTATGCCATAGCGCTCAATATTAGGGCAAAACTACAAGGTAGTAGAGGGGAAGCAAGGACCAAATTCAAAATATAGTATGTCGTAAACACATCATAATTTAGTGAAAATAATGTAATGTATAAAAACTAAAATTTGTATTTGTAAATGTGCTAAAGAATTTACATTCATATTAACGTCAAAATAAAATGCATAATTTCCTGTGACCAGTTGCATTTTAATATCACCACACCAATCATTAAGAAGAGACACACATATTTTGACACTGTTAGCTTGCTAAGGGTACCCCGGATGCAGCAACACAAGTGATGGAGGAGAACCCTTTGCCACTAAAAGCTCCAAAGCGTGGTGGGGGGAAATATCACCCTGAATACATAACTTTGGACTTATCAAATAGTTTTTTTTTTTCCTTAAATAAATTGTGAAAGGTTGAGTGGATGTGCCGAAGAAAAAAAAAAAAATATGACTCCAAGATTTCCAAACACTTCATTTATTTGACATTATACATTCAAATGAAAATAAAAAATATTCATATATATATATATTTCATATAGAGCTAATATGCAAGGTACAAGTTCAAAACAAATCTGTGTGGCATGTATATGTATGTATATACATACACATACACACATACATGCCACACACACACACACAAACACAAGGCGTGGTTTGAATACTATACAGTGTGTATCCTTAGCTGCACAGGTTTCATGGATGCGTCTATTCTTCACTCAGTTGAGGCACAACTTGATTTTAGTGAGAGGTCAGGGATTGGGCCAAGTGCTTAAAGACTGCTGCTTACAGTAAAACATTTCAATCTCAACACCTAAACAGTAGGACTTGCAAAGCAAAGCTTATTAGTGTTAAGAGTTTCACACTATAGCATTAAGTAGGAAAAGTATGCAACATGATCATTCTGCAATCCAAATTATACTGTACAGTCATGCAAAGTCCTAAATAGTTAAAAAAAAAATCTGAGACGATATTCTAACACCAAAGTCAAAACTGAGCAAACACAAATCCAGGTTTTAAGAAACTTAAAAAAAAAAAATCCAGTATCACTAACAAGTCACAGTTGTCCAATAAATTTGACAGAAGTCAGGATGTTTGGTTGCACTGTAATAATTGACTCGAAGTCACTACACCAATTTGAGACGAATAAAAAACAAAGCTTCCTCAAGTAGTCAAGTGATAAGTGCAATCCCACCCCTCTTTTCCCCTTCACACACAAGACACTCCATTTTATAAAACTCTCATACAAAAGCAAGGAAAGCATCACATTGTTTTCCACTATCAATCAAACCAGTTATAGTACAGCAGATGCCCCAACAATCAATAGCAAACCATACTCTTCCATATATCCAGTAGTTATGTACAACAGAACTGGTGCAACATTAAACACATTACAATTATTAGATATAGAAACTGTAACAATAATAAAATACAGCAGATACTTAATTCATATTGGGAAATATATATTATTCATACTGTGTATTGCTGTCTATTTTGGCATTTTGGAGGAACAGTAAAAATGCTGTCATGTATCCCTCTCGCAGCGTATTTGACACCTATTGGACAGATTATACATCTATTGATTAAAAAAAAAAAAGAATCAAACAAAACTATGAAAACTTGTCAGAGGCATGGAAGCAGGTCCAGGTTTAAAACTGACCGCGATAAATGTATTTCCATTTCCAATAATAGTCGTCAGCTGTTGCTGGCAAAGTCGAACAGTTCTGACCAAAAAAAAAAACAAGGTCAGGAAAGAGAAACAAAAATTCAGACTTGATGTTCAGATCTTTTTGGAATCCTTTGCCTCAAAAAGCTTCATACGCTCCTGCACAGTAAGTCCCTCTTTCAGGCTCTGTTGAAGGAAAAGAAGAAAGTCATGTATTATTCGTTAATCATAAGGGTGAATGTGGGCAAAGAGGAATGTTAGAAAAACAAAACAAAAAAAACACAGACATCACAAAATGGGATTTTTCTTCTGCTCTGGAGGACACACTTTAAACTCAACGTGAGATCTACAGGAAGAAAAGTGTGTTATGGAATATAGTCATGCCACACAAAGGTACTGGTGCGCACAATGCACAAATACATTCAAAACTCACAGACAGACAAAAGATGACAATTAAAGAAAGGCCTATTTACATTAACAGAGCAAAACAATGTTGGAATATATAAAATATGTTCCATAAAAAATGATCTTCTATAAAATGATCTGAGATAGTTCATCAGTCCACTGATGAGCAACACTAATATTCACAAGCAATTATTGAAGACCCAAAGAACTTACAGTTCAGCCGGTGTTGTTTTACAGAACGTTTGGGAATGACATTGTTAAACACTAAATATGAGTAAGCTGAAACACTATAATTAGGTGTTGGATTTTTAAAGCAATAGCTAGCATGGCTTTGTCCAAAGAAACAGAATCCACCGACCTGCACTTCTAAACCTCACAAATTAACACTTTTGTTTGACCCGCTGTGAAAAATAAAAAAGTGTAGCGTTTTCAGTATCCATTTAAAGCTAAGCTAACCAGCTGCTGACTGTAGCTTCATATTTACCGTACAGGCGAGTGATCGGTGTTGTTTTCCTCATCTAACACACCCAAAGATTGCAAATAAGTGTATTTCCCAAAATGTCAAGCTAGAAAGGCTTTTGGACAAAGTTAGCAAATCATCGCGTCTAAGAACTGCTAATGCTCGCACCGGTGACGTTCAACTAAGGGGTAGACACTACAGTCAGCTTTGGTGGTGCAGGTGTTGGGGAGATCATGCAAGGTGGTAAGGGCATGCTTTGCTCTACATCATGCTATACCTACAGCACATTTCGGGGCAGGGGAGGGGAGGATCACCCCACAATGGGAGTGTCAGCTATCCCATGAGACCTGTTCAGTGGCAGACTGACGGACAAAACACACAGATGACAAACTTACAGGACAAGAGACTTTCAGTAAAAACGTCTCTACCAACCAACTGTTGAACACATTTCCACAGTGTGTGGTGGCTGAGATGCAACAATTAACAGCGATAAAGTCTGCACGACAAAAGCTTCAACATCACTTCACACAGCAAACTGAAGTGTCGCTTTAGAGTGCATGGAAGTGTCTCCACATGTACAAAATGCCTGTAGTTAGGGAAGGAAAAACTATTTTATTCAACATCAAACTCACCTTTGACCTTATGCCTCTTGATAGCTTGGACGTAGTTGATCGTTCCTTTGTCAGGAAATCTGGATTACTTTTTGATTTCATGATATCTAAAAACACAACGAATGAATGCCCTTATTATCATTAACTAAAGTAGCATTATTGTTGTTTTTTGTAATACCATCGTATGTGCATCCCATTTAAATGTTCCAATTTAAAATGTTTTCAGTGACAAAACAGGTTGTCATTACTCCTCCTGGCTTCAATACTTACAAAACTGTGGAGATATAAATAATTTTCTGGGGTTAATTCAGTTGTACTGATTAAACGAACATTTCTCATTTACCGTATCCAGATGTGACCGTTCCATCGACAGTCCTCTCGCCTAAAGCTTCTGTGGCAATGAGCAGCTTCTCCTTCAGTTTGCTGATGTCACAGTCAGTCTTCGCTTTCACAATGCTGAGCTCTGTATAGATGTCCTTATATTTGTCTGTGGCATATTTCTTGTCCTGTATAGAAATTAAATCAATGACGATGCCTCTCAGTTTTTCAAATGTTGTTATAAGATGATGAAATACAGGAACATACTTTGAATAAATTGTTTTGCTTACCCTTAAAGCAGACTGCAGTTCATCTTTTAAAGAGTGGATTTCCTGTTTAAGATACTGGATCTCTGACTCCTTAATTCGAAGCAACACCTACAAGATGGGGGGAAACACTCATAAGATTTAAGACTAAATATTGTGCGTGTGTGCGTGTGTTTACACAAACCTCCAGTTCATACACATCTTTGCCCTGGGTAAGTGGTGACAGCGGCGTTTCACCACTGAAACAGGAGCGCATCCGAGAGATCTCTGTAGTCAGTCGGTTATTTAACTCCTGTTGGACAGAATAAAACGTATGTTTTAACCCGTTAACCCAAATGCGTTGTATGTACTTGTGCATACATGTGCATTCAAACCTGGTTGTGAGCGTTCAGCTCCTGGTTCTCTCTCTGACACTGCCTGAGGGCCTGCCTCTCGGCCTCCAGTGCCTGGGCCAGGTGAGCGTTCTCAAGACATTTCTGAGAATACTGCTGCGACAGCATCTCAAGTTCTCTCTGGATGGACTGCAGCTCTTCCCTGGAAAGTCAGAGCATCACAATATCACCAATTCTCATCTGATATTTAACAAAACAGCCGAGACATTAGTGGATCTTTTCATCGTGTGATAATAACTTTCCCAGAAGCCTTTAAAAAAGTTGCTTTTTTTAAGTAAAATGATTAGTAAGCTCTTTTTGAGAACGTTGGTGCTTCTCATTTGCAAAGTTTAAAACCTACTCGTATTGTAAGCGAAGTTCATCAATGTCCAAGTTCACTCCACTCAGTTGAGAACGATGATTCTTCTCCATTTCCTCCTTGTGTGCATTCTTCATCGCTTCAATGGCTACATTTAAGATAGATCACACACATTTAATTACTGCATGTTGGTCTTGTTTTAAAGTACAGAAAGAATTGGTGGTAATACAGTTGTCTTTACCAGCAATCGTGGCAGCCGTCTCCTCAGCCAATAGTCTCTCTCGCTCTTCCATAAGTTTGGAAATCTCCCTCTGATGCTGCCTCTGGAGGTCATGTACTACCTTCTGGTGTGTGTCTTCCATTGCTGTGAAGCCACGTTCACACGTGGCCTAGGGGAGGAAAGGACCAACAATCTGTTATCCTGAAATTTATTTTGAACTTAAAACCTATCATCTAATTTGTGACCATAGATTCAGTGCAATATCTATTAATAGTTCACTATGCTACATGGCATGCAACATTAGTGATAGAAGCCATGCAAGCTTTTTATCATTTGAAGGCCAGCTATGTTAGAATGAGAGCTGCATAATTGTCATTAGTAGACTGCATTTCCTTCTATCATTGAATGTGGGAAATGGCATGTTTGTTAATGCCCAAATATATATCTTGGTGGCAAACGAGGCATTTTACACTCAATTCACTCTGGGGGGAACATAAATGTCTGTACCAAATGTCACAGCGATCCATCTAAGGGTTGATAAGAATAGAGGATAAATCAGGGTATCAGCACCGTCATAGGAAGCATCGCCTGGGAGCCCCGATGTTTATGCCAAATATTGTGCCAATCCATCTAGTAGATGTGGAAATATTTCACAAGATAATGAAAGTATACTTGACTCACTTATTGGCTGTAAATCAAAAGTCCTGGTGAGTGGTTATTGAGATATTTCCAGCCATAAATATAATATAAATAACAAACAAATAGAAAGTGGTGGATCAATGAATGACCTTGCCATCCATACAACTACATGCTAGTATGGGATGCAAGCCAACTGATGTAATCTAAGTTTTGAGTTTCATAAATGTACAAATAATTTAAAATCACACCATTTCCCAATTCCAAACTCTCCGTGCACAATAGCAGATTGTTAAACAAAAGCAGCTTGCTGTTAAGCTATCTCACTATTGATCTAGTACTCTCTTACTTATTTAAAAAAAGAAATCACTAAAAGTAAAATGAAAGAGCAAAAACCTTAAGACTCTCAAAGTCTCTCTGGTATTTCTCTCTGAGGCTGGCCACGTCTCCTTCTAGGTGCTTGTTCTCCAGTTCGTCCCTCATGGTGCTCATCTGAGACTCCAGCTCCTGGACACGGTCCTTCAGAACCACCATGGAGTCCAACTCTGACATGGTCTGTGCCTCCTCCCTCTTACCCTGCTCCTCTTCTTCCATTGGTGTAGCAGCCTCATCACAAGGAAACAAGTGGGAAACCTGAGGATCCTGTTCGTTCGGCTGCTGCTTTTGGATACATTGAATGTTTTCCATATACTGTGAATTTAACTTTTCAATCTCCTGTTTGTGGATATGCTGGAGCTCACAGATCCTCTGTTCAAATTGCTCCTCCAGTTTCCTCACATGACCCTCGTGCCGCTCCTCCATGGTGCCCATGTCCACCAGCAGAACTTCTAGCTTCCGTTGACTGTCGGCGGTCGTCTCCATGAGGGCCAGCTCGGTTGAGGCTCGACCTTTCTCTGCTCGGCTTAACTCTTGCTTGTGTCTCTGCTTCAGCTCTTCAGTCTCCTTCTTAAAATGTTCTTCCAGGAGAGCCAGTTGCTTCTGCTGCTGGGAGAGCTGGTTCACACGTTTGCTTATCTCACTATTTAATGTATGGTTCTCCTTCTGGAGAGTGGAGACCGTTTGCGTAAAGTTCTGGCGCTCATCCTGTAGGGATGTTTCATATTTCTCTTGGATTGCACTGACATTGCGGGCATGCTGCTGGACGAGGGCATCCATGTTCTGACCCGTCTGCTTACACCAGCCCAAGTCTTGTTCATGCAGGGCCCGTAGCCTGCATGCCACATACGCCACTTGGGCCTGGATTAGGGCTTCGCGCATACAGAGAGAGGTACCTGTGAAACTATGTGAAGTTTGCTGGCCCAGAAGAGCACAGATCATTTTAGCCAGTCCAGGATGGTTTTCACCACGTTCTATCTCTTGAGCATAGTTGTGGAGGATTGCTGCTTGTCTTTGAAGCTCATTAGCCAGGTTGTCATGTGCATTGTGCAGTGATTCAATTGAGTCGACGCCACAAGAGGGCATTTCTCCAGCCAAGTGTCTGTCTACAATTTCCTCAGCCAAGCCTCGAGCCTCTTCCATTTCAATTTGCTCCATGTAGGGAGCAAGTTCAGGGGGGCGAATGTCGGCTAATTCCTGTTTACTAAACCCAAAGTTATTTTTGACTTCTTTTATTACATTTTTCAAATCAGACCTTTTGGAAGCGTCAATAATTGTTTTCAGAGCCATTTCCCTTTGATGGAGGTTATCATGGGCATGCGTCAACTCCCTTTTCAGTATTTTGAATTTCTCTTCATAGCAAAGTTTAAGGTTCTGAATAGAGTAGGCTAGCTCTGCTTTAATGATGGTGTTAAAGATAACTGTAGCATCAACATCTGCATCAGCTGAAACACTGCCCTCTTTGGATTTAGCATCAACAGTTTCAGCTTTCTCCAATTCTTTACAGAATGAACTCTCCAACATCAACTTCCTGGTCAAGACATCAGCATAAACTATTGCCAAGCAATCTTTGTCACCCCTTTTAATGTTCTCCATGTCTTCCCATATCTCAGCAAGAGATTGTAAGATGTCAGACTTTGAAGTCTGTATTAACAAAGCCATCTTGTTCAAAACGACTGCTTCAAACGATAACGTTTTGGCAAAGAGGTGCAAAGCTTCTTTATCTAGAGTCTCTGGGGTTTGATTTTGATGGACAACTTGCTCTTCCAATGTCTCATGGCCTTGTCGGATGTACAGTGATGCATTGAACAAATCATTCTCTATTTCCGACAAAGAGTGCAGCTGTGAATCCGTGGTATCATGAGGGCCACTGAGAATAATTCTGACTTTCTCACGACTATTTTCCACACACACCAGGGCCTTGGCATAATGCTTATTGGCAGCACTACTATGTATCCCACAACTCAACTCCTTAGCAGGGTTAGGCTTTGTTTCCGTCATCTTCAAATCAGTCTTTGAAAGGTCCTCTGCTTGGATGGATCGCTGCTCTTCTAGATTCTGGGTGAGGTTTCTTAGTTTATCCTCAGTGGCTAGCAGTTTAGTCTCTAATGAATGTATGATACAGATGAATTTCTCTGGGTCACTACTGTGAGATAAGGTGACATCAGAGGAAATAGTTCCTTCACTTAGATGGATGTCTTCATTTACATCCTCGTTAACTTTTTGTCTCGTGTCTGCAAAGGTACCGCTCAAATGGCTTGTGTCTAGGCCCTCTAGATTTATGTATTTTTGGCACTGAATACTGGAAAAACGTATCCTTGGTCTCTTGGCTTGAGAGTCCTTATCATCGGGGCAGTTCTCTGATGTATTGTCATAGGATAGTATGAGTTCTTTGTTTGCTGATAAGGAGGCCGATGTTTTAAGCCTTGACTTCTTGCTCTGTTCTGGGATTTGCTGCCTTTCTATGCGTAGGTCAGCATAGCCCAGCTGCAGGGCATTGAGATGCTGCTCGAGCTCGGCTATGCGGTCCTTTGCAACCACAAGCTTGGCTTTCAGATCTTTTTCAGCACTGCAGGGCTCAACCTTATCTAAGATACTTTGACTCATTTGACAAAGAAGCTCCTCCTTCGCTTGCAACTTCTGTTCCGTTTCCTCCAAGCTGTTGCCAAGTGCAGCCATTTTAACAAGGGCCTCTTTCAAGTCCTCTTCCTTACGTTCCACCAGCCTCTCGTACATCTCCTTAGTCTGCCGGATCTCCTCCTCTTTTTCTCTCAGGAACTGGCTTATGTTCTGAAACTCTTGGGTAGCCCTCTCATACGAGTTCTCTAGGGTGTAGTAATCAGCCTCTTCTGTTTCCAGACGATTGCGGAGCTTATTCACCTCACGGTCTGCTTCTGCAATCTGGTTAAGAAGCTCCTGACAGCGGCAAGTGACATGGCCTTTCTCTTCTTCTAGCCTACGCATACTCTCCTTCAGTGACTCTACCATGTCTGTCTTCTGGGCCAGCTCCTCTTGCAATTTCAGCATTTCCTCCCTGCATTCCTTTCCTCCAGAGGCCTGCCTCCCTCTTAACAGGGCCTCCACCTGCAGCTCAGCCTCTAACCGTCGGTTCTCCACCTCTTTCTGTCTACTTTCAGCCTCAGCTAATTTTCGACACAGATTCTGCCTTTCACTCTCATGACTCTCTTGCATGCTATGCTGCTCCCTCCTCAGGCGCTCCTCTTTCAGTGCATGACCCTCTTCAGTTGCACTTAGCCGAGCAGTGACCTCTTGCAGCCTCTCCTGTAGCCTCTGTACCTCTCTCATGTGGTCTCGTTGCAGGGCCTGCTGGCGCTCCAGGTGCCTAAGGGCCTGGTTTCTCTCCAAGAGGCTGGCCTCTATATCACGGAGTCTATCTTCACTGTCCTTTAGCTGGGCTCGGAGGGTGGCCTCACCACGGCCATATTCCTCTTCTTGTTCCTTTGAACGCTCCTGCTCTAGCTTGAGCTCGTTGCGCATTCTGGCCACAGCATGTTCACTGGCCAAGATTTCAGCCATTGCAGACGCTAGTTTCGTCTGCAGAGCCTGAATACCAGCCTCATGGTGGTCCACAGCATCCTGTGCTTCTGTGTAGCTTCTCTTTAGTGTCCGAATATGCTGCTGAGCAAGGTCCTGCTTGTGCTTCTGTGTCTCCAGCTCGCCATGCAAATCTTGATTAAGTTTGTGTAGGCATTGCCATGGCACTCTGTGCGGTGAAGAGGAAGGGGGCGTTGCATTCTTGAAAAAGAATGACGAGACAGTTTCATTAATGACATCACCTTACTTCCCCTACCATGTACGGAGAACCACATCTCGGCTTAACCAGGAAAATACGTTTTCTCCTTTCTTGATATCAATATATCAATCTCTCTTTTTACAAGCTTCCACTGTGCTTTTTTAGAGGTGACTTGGAAAGAAAAAAAAACCTAAAGAAAACTTTGGTGGGTCACTAATATAGTGATTCAATCAAATAAAAAATTTAAAAAAACAGAAACTATTTGACTATTGCAAAGTTAATATTATGGGATACAAAAAGGACTCTGTCTCTGTGATAAGTTCCTGGTATAAGTTAAAACTGCACAATGTAAAAATGCATTTAATTAGTTAAGTAGTTAAAAGTATGCAATTCTGAAACTCCAAAAAGCATGCAGAAATCAAGCTTGGAAAGGGCACACAGGCAAAGCACAAATTAACAGAGAGAAAAAGCACAGCGCAAGGTTTCTTAATCAAGGTTTCTTACCTTAAGAAAATTAGACCAAATCAATTATTTTCCCAGGAGATGTGAAACTCCGTAAAAACAGTTAGTGAAAACTCATGCTAAGAACACCACAACCATGCATATCAGTTTCAGAGAATAAGGCCCCACACCTGTTAGTAGAATTGTATACAAGTTGCCAGACATACATGTGATCTATTATGAGCAAGTAGACTGTCTCACAAAAATACAATCTAGACATACAGTTGATTACATTAACTGCATGTTTAAACAATATCTGTATACTATCTTGTAAAACATTTCTTTGTACAAATTGGAATGCTATTTGTACATATCGTCAATATTAAAACCCATACTAATCCTGCACGGTGGATGGTGCGTGTAGTACCTGCAATACATAGCCATCTCTGGCACTGTGTTCCCTCCCTAGTGCATCTTCCAACTGCTCTTTTAAAACATTGTTCTGCTTCTGTAGTTTGTCCAGCTCCTGCTGCTTCTGTCCCAGCTGAAAAGAGAAAGACAGAGAAGAAAATAATGAACGGAAGATGCTCATAAATATGTATAACACCACACTAAGGAAACTCACCTCTTTGTCCAGCAGTGCAGCAAGCTCATGTGCAGGCAATCTGTCAGAGTTTCCTGAAGCCGTGTTGATCGGCACTTGCTTCTCTTCTCGTAACGGTGTTTTCTCCACCTGATGCCATCGGTGCTCAATCTCTTCTTGGACATCTGAGGTTCGGTTATCTTTGTTATCTTCACTAGCAGGATGGTCTACTTCCATCTTTCCATGCTCTTGGCATTCCGGTATCGATGGCTGTACCGGTGGTGTAGTGTTTAGCGTGGAGGTCATGGTAACAGTAACACTATTTGGCATGTGGGTCGCACTTGTTGTACTACGTGGAGGGACACTCCTCCTGACACACTCTTTTTCTGCTTCTACTGTCATGGAAGGTGGGTGAGCACCTGACACAGAAGAGGTTTGGAGGGAGGAGGTAGAGACAGGTGAGGATGCTAATGAGGAAGGGGAAGAGGAAGGAGAGCAATATGAGGACGTTGTGGAGAATGATGAGCTGAGGTCGACTGTGTCCGCTCGTTCATTCACAGGTTTTTCTGTCCGTTCCATTTTGAATTCAGACCAGTCAAAAGTCTTGGAGCGACCCTCTCGCCTGCGCTCACGAACTCGGCTTTTTCGGGGCTCAGAGGGAGGAGCAGAGGCACTGAGGCCAGCTGGCTGTCTGTGGACATCAGACTTGGGGGCCTCAGGACTGGGGCTTAGCTCAGAGGTGGCCTGTGGACAAGGCTCCAACATCACATGGGCTTTTGTCTTCTCGTCAGCGAGAGATCTGAATAAACAAAAACACACACAAAAAAGAAAGAGGATATGTGTAAGATGATTATAACAGAACGCAATGATGATGATACATTGACATCAAGCTACAATAGCGTTACATAAAGCTTTGCTGGACAAACAACAATGCGTACATTTGTGACACAGCAGCATCATTTCATTGTGCATTGAAAGCATGAGTATCAGTGAAATGCATCCAAGTCAAAGCATCAAAATGCTTATATGGAACACTGCATTAGGCTGAAAGCAGTTAACCGCGATGATCCGAGGTAAGCCTGATGGCAGACGTTTTCCTTTAGCAGCTATGTTAATGCTATTTGTGTACAGTAGTAGCTTAATGTGAATAATGTGTTTGATTGGCACTTAGTAGTGTTGAGGGGCAGAGCATTATAAAAAAAGAGATCTGACGGGATAATCTATTTTTACCACGTTGTGTGTGGAGGCGTCAGGAGGTATGAGTAATGGGAAAATGAGAAGGAACAGAGCTCAGGAATGAGAAAGAGGTGTCCGTGAGGCGCTTTGCAGAAATAGCAAAGATATCACACATGTTCTTCTTGGAGAGAGAGTGCGTGACTCAGTAAATGCGGGTCAGTGCGTGTACAAAGTATCACAAGTGATGACCCATCTGAAAAAAGGCAATACTCCGGTTTGCAAACCACAAAAATAAATGTTTAGGTCGGTTTTTTTTGGAACTGTTACAGGAAAGAAATAGACCTTTAAATCTCAGCTCTTATCTCCATCCACTCAAGGCCTTTTCTGTCTGTGCTGCAGTTGTGATTTTGTTGTTGTTCTGTGCTCACTTCCAAAAGTTAGTGGACAACCACACGACAATGATTCATTATTAAATTCTCTCTACTTCTTCTCTACTGTTGATCAACAGATGGTTGGTAGGTTATTCTAGTATGTTGATGTGATTGCAGCGTGCGTCTCTACAGGAGCGCAACTGACAGGGAGACATTACTCAACAATCACATGACATAGGGTGGGACGACAAACACGCTGGGGCTGACATCGCTGAGCAATTACATCACTGTTTGAGGAGGGGGAGATATTCAACACACAAGCATTCCAACCTGGGCTTCAGAACGGATAGTTTCAGAGAGATGTTTTTCCTGGAAGCAGGTTGAAAATACCGGTTGAGGGGGGAAAAAAAAAAGAAGGAAAGAGAGGGTGAGGAGGAGAGAGGAATTAAAATAAAATAAGTGCGAACAGCAGCTGTGATATCTGCCAGTGGTTAAAGCGTTAATCCTCTTTGGGAATTACCGGGTGACATCTGGGGCAACAGTGGGTCGCACATTCTTCATGATGGCCTGAATCCAGTTGCGACGGATACCAGAGGTCATGGCTGACAGGGTGCACGCTTCCTCTTTACACTGCAAACAGAAAGGCATTTCATTTAAATGTCTGACAGGGATGAGACTAAATGATCCACTGGCCATCACTCTGATGAACAATTAATCAGACTCCTCCACCTGCACTACTCTGTTGTCTTTAAAGTATTTTTATATTTATCTTGTTTCGTGTATATAATATGTATGTACGACGAGAGCAATGTGTAACCAGAGTCAAATTACATATATGTGCACACACGCGCGCACACACACACACACACACACACACACACACACACACACACACGGCCAATAAAGCTGATTCTGATGATTCAAATATATTTTTGACACTTGTTTTTGTACAAGCCTCACATAGTATTAAAATGTGCAGCAGTGGCATTACCACGACAAGGCAAGGCTTTTCCTGTTTCAGTGGACAGACGCATTGTTTGCTCTTCTTCCACTGCTTGTAACCAGAGGTGTGTGGAAGATTTATATTTACCGCATAATGTCATTCTGTATCTTCTTTAATGATTGTATGTGTAAAAGTAGCTTTAATGCAAAAATACTTCTAACTCTAAGAGGAACACATTGTTACTTCTTAGAATTCAGTTATTTCAGTAGAAGAAGAACACAAACTGTGAAAGGAAAACACGCATCATTGGCTTCACTTCTCCTTTACTCTGTTTGGCTGTTAAGCAAGAAATACATGATGTTTGTGTTTTATGTGCAACACATTCAACCTGACTGTGTATTCCAATCTAAATAGAACTCTGCTAAGTGTGATTTGCTAGATTGTGTCCTTGATTATTGCCGCTCCCCTTCCTTTTGCCAAAAAGTAATAGCAAAACACAGGATTTGCCAAGTCCAACAGAGGAAACCAGTTACAAAAAACCTTATGTTAAACCATTTATTTGATGTGTTGTTGCCCTGAAGACCCAGTGCATTAGACCCTATTACTTTGTCACAGATGTAGGACATTTGTGTGTAGTTTAGAATGGTTGTGAAACTGGTGCTTTACACACACACAACTGCTACTAATCTATTACATCAAACAACATATTTTAATCATGTGCAATAAACCTTTAATGCCAACACCCTCTGGCTTTAAAATGGGTTAAAGCAGTTTAAAATTACAAGTAGTTGAGATCTGTCTTCTTAATGCCCTAGATTGCAAAATATGACACTTTAGAAAACTCTGAGCAGTATAACTCTCCCTTTAAACAGAGGAATCCTACACTAAGTGGCCTAGTAACACAGCTTTATTATGTGTGCATTACATTCAATTTAAACCTTTAAATACAGGGACCTCTAGTGGAAGTTAAGTGATTTCTACAATAACACAGTTTCTTATGAAAGCTTCCGAGGACACAGTAACCCTGCACTGTATTCCACTGCTTTGACTGCATGACACAGCCCCTTCCAGTCTGACCATGGAGCAGACATTAATACTGGAGTTATAATTTCTCGACACTAAAGCCATGTTGTTCTCAGCCAAAGAGACAACGATCCTCTTGACTTCTCTATTTCTGACTTCCTTTGGAGCGAGGTAAGCTGGTTCAAGGTAATGTAAAGAAAATAAATGACCTTGTCGCTATTAGTCTCCTCGTATGAGATTATTATGGCGAGTTTGAATCTATACGTAGCAGGAACAAAACCCACACTGACATCAAATGGATAACAATTGAGCTGCATAGCAACTAGATGCGTCTGGTAAGTATTGTGGCGGCAACAAGTGCTAAAAAGGTTTAATGGCCAAATGATTACACAACAAAAGCATTCCGTCATAGGATTCACTGCAGCATCCATAGAACGGCTCAACTGTTCTGCAATTAGGGAGTTAAATTACTGTCACATAATTGTTTTTAAAACGTGAGTGTTATTGAGCAAATGTGGACATGGATAGGCTTTTGGAATGCAAGAGGTTGGGTAAACATATTGTGCAGGATGAAGGACAAGTGAGCGACGGCTGGAGCAGATTTAGACCGCCATGATGTCAGCCTCTCACAGAGAGATGACAAGTCGAGAGACATCCGTCATTACAGACAAAGAATCCTTTCAGAAAGACAAAACCTGATACCTGGAGTTGCACCACATGGTGTCAAAGGCTGTTTATAGACCGTCAGCAGACAGCAGAGCTCAAGTGTGTTGACAATGAGTTTCTTCTTTACTGGTGATTAATGACACAGGACAATCCATGACATGAAGGATCAATACTCACGAGGATTTGGAAGCCGTAATTCCTCTGGACTGGGAACTCTTTGACATCATAACATGTGGAGAGGTCAATCTCACCATCCAGTTCTGAAGCCTAAGTAAAAAATATCACAAACACAAAAAAGTCTGTATTAATTGCCTATTCATTCAAATTTAGAATCGAAACCAAACAATCGCTAGAAGATAATTATTACCTCCTCGGCTATCGAGTCCTTGTAGTACCTCAAACTCTGATCTGTCAGGACAAACCAGTGTTTCTTCCACTAAGGGGAAAAAAGACACCATTAAGTGGATTTCACCAGAGCCTCAAGGAGTATAATATAATTGTATTCAGTAGAAGCAGATGCCATTTAATAACCCCACTAATGAAAGATAATTACCATTCCATCTTCATATAGCTTTGTCATCCATCCTTTTTTGAAGTTCAACAGATCTGGCTGCAATTAAAACAGATTAGTGTGATGTAATATTATATAATACAACAAGATTAACTCATTCAAAATCTATAAAAAGGAACTGTATCTCCCACAGACGTGACTCCTGACCACATCAATAGAAAATACAAAAAAATAAGTACAAATAAAGACAAGGCAATTAAATTATATTTTGTTGAAACATTTTGTGAGCGTTGATGTGATGTAGTCAGATTATACAATTGACATCACCCTGAGCATTTATGTGCATTTGTTTACATTCAAGTAACTACCTCAGCCTAATAAGTGAAGATATTTGGCTCCAGCTAAATAGACCGACTGGCGGGAGCTGGACTTTCCCCTTGTGAAACACAAACTGCTGCACATTGAAACCAAGCTCAAGTCCGTTTATAGACTCCAGAGTCAATCATTCATCCAAAACCTGGCTTCTGCTCACACAACAATACCTTCTTTCTGTTGAGCTTCATCAGGTGTGGTGTCACCGCATGGCACAGAGTCATTCTGATGGTTAACTGCCTTCACTTCATATGTTGACAATCTGTTTCTCTCTGTCTGTCCCATGGACATATACACGACTGCTTCTGTGCTGGCTATTTATAATCATCAGTAGCGGTGGCGGCAGCGGTGTGCACATAAATGCGTGCGTGTGTGTTTGAGTGGGCGGGGCTTCTGGCAGCTGCAACTCGCCCTGAGAGCCCAACAACACACCGACTGGATCACCCCTGCAGCACCGAGCAGACCGTGGATCAGCGGCAGTTTGTCGGACTGATAGTAGTCAGACGTCAGGAAGACACCAGTGCAAATGTGGGGCTACTTTAAATCTCACTTATGGAAACTGAAGCAAACTAGTACTAATTTAATATTGTACATACGGCAGCATGTGGAGTCGCAATGGTGTTTGGGTGCTTGTGTTAATTATGTGCACTGAGCAATAAATAATGTAATTCCCCCTGAGCAGTGCACATTACAAAAAAGAGGTGCAGAGGGAGAAAAAAAAAAAAAAGTAGCAAACCACCAGTGCCGCAAAATGGGTTCAAGCTCTGCTGCCACGCTTCTGGAAGTGCTTTATTGAACACAATTGGACATTTTCAAGTGTGGAAAGGTGGTGTGGGATCGCACCCTTTTTGAGCCATTTAGTGGGGCTGTGAACCACTGGTTAATGCACCAATACACTTTGGAAATACTTTCTGTACTCACAGTCATTGAGGACTCGGTGACTCTGCGGTCCAGTGACTTGGCTCTTCTTAAATTAGCATATGTAGAGCTGGACACATCAGGGACTGAGCGATCCTTTCCTGCATCCAGTGACATCTCCTTAAATATAACATAATATAATTAGTATTAGAAATTAGACGTAATCCCTTATCAAGGTTACATAGTACATATGCCATTCAGTGAATTATTTGGGTAGTTCACACCTTTTTAGATTATTTGTCCAGGATTAAGAAAGAGAATAACATACATGTTTGTTTGACAGATAGCGCCTCTCGCTGCGTCCTTGTCTCTGGATTAGCGTGGTGTTAGCGGCGGGCTCATTGGAGCTGCTTATGTCCATGCGGTCTACAGGCTGACCCTCCTCAAATCTGCCAATGATTTGAGAACGCCTGAGACACACAAAATGACCTTCCTTTTCAGAGTGCTGGAGTCACAGTACATGAAGTATTTCACTTAACATAAAAGTCTTGTCTGACTATCTCAATTATTCTAACAAAAAATAATAATTTTGCACACAAACACTTTAAAAAAATGCAGCACATAATCCTCACATTGTGGCAGAATCAGCATAAAAACAAGACCAAAGCATGTTATAAAAGCAAATTTGAGCCAAAAATCAATATCCAAGTTTCAATTTACTGCAGAATGCACTGCAGCCATGCACAACATTTACAAAAAGTATTTTACTTTGGACATCATTCTAGACTCAAAGAAACTTTCATAGACAACAATGTGCAAGGTAAAGGTAATATCCCCAAAGAAAAAATCCAGAGATACATACAAGAATAAAAGGTAGGTGTTATATAATGAGATTAAACTGTAGAGGAAAAGGAAAATGACTAGGATGGTAGATTAAACAAATTGAAGTAGCAGCAATAGCAACACAGTCAGCATTACCTTAAGGCTCTGCACGTGTGTGTGTGTGTGTGTGTGTGTGTGTGTGTGTGTGTGTGTGTGTGTGTGTGTGTGTGTACAAAAAAGAAAGAAAGAAAGAAGGTCAAACTGTATGTAAACCCACCATCAGTACCAACCACCAGTATGTTTAAGTATGCACAATATATACAGTAAATCAAGTATTTATGAAACTGTCCGAGTGTGTGTTCTCCCAGGCAGTGCAGAGATGAAATGACAGAAAGCAGGAATCAGCGGTGACCAGCAGGGAACAGCATTGAGAGAGGGGTGGAGGGGTTGGTTGAGCTTTAGCTCTGAGAAGCTCTGTTCAGAAGCCCCTGGAAAAGATTGAAACGACAAAACAAACTAGCAAAAGTAGCAAGAGCAAAAGGTGGAGATCAGTAGAAAAGAAAGTCAAACATGCATTTCAATCCCCAAATCATTAATGGCTAATTAATCATTGGTAAAGCTAGGGGAGGCAGCAATTGCAAAAGATGTTCAAGATACAGGAATGTCTCAAGGACAGCAGCCACAGGGTGGTGCTAAAAAAAAAAAACTAAAAATGCTGATGCTTTAAGCAATGCATGAGCTTCACATAGTAGATTACTTGGCAAGCTATATATATATATATATATATATGTTTTAAGGCTATGTCAAGGGCTTACAACCAGTGGCTCATTGATGATTATTAATTACCGTATGTTCAGTTGCCAGTATAAGCACAAGTGAATCTGCTATGAGTGACTTCAAATGTCTATAGAATATTTTTTTGCAGCGTGCCAAGCATGACACATATACACAACCGCTTACCTGCGCTCCTCCCCAAACAGCCGAGCCACCTCCTCTCTGCCAGGACTCCGGGTCCGTGCCCTCAGCTCTTGGCGCTTCTTTTCTGAGCGGAAGGCTTCGCGGTGACTCAGCCTGCGAGCCCGTGGCACATCAGACAGCGCTGTGTACTCCCTGCCAGGCCGGCCCACTCTGCCGCCTCCACCACCACTGACACTACAAATGCTTCCTCCACCACCAATGCGTCCCTCCCAAGTGGGTGTTGTCCCACTGGGTTCAGAATCCAGCGAGCTCTGGGAGGAGCTGATGGTGGAGTAGCTGGGGGAAACAAGTGCACCTGGAGAAGGGAGAGGATCTTGGGAGGGTTGATAAGGGGAAGTTTGGGATTCAGACTCAGAGCTGTACCTGGGACTGAGAGCTCCTAAAGAGGAGGAAGATGCTGAGGAGGACAAGGGTAGATGCTGGGGGGGCTGGGGTGGCTGAGACTGTGGAAAAGGCTCCGACTTGGTCTTCTCCAGCGAAAAGTAACCGCTCTCCACTCGTACCTTGCGTCCAGTGCTCATGGTGCCGCCATCTGAAGCAAGAACACAGTGCCACCAATATGAAACTGCCAAAATAGTATGCATATAGAGCTAAATATGTGAACATAAATTACATATATGTAGACTGCAAAATAGTGACTTGACAAAATAGTCACTATTTCACCGAACAGTTGGCCGAGTGGCTGAACAATCGTATTCTTAAGCGTTAATGTGAAGTTGACTAAATCACAGTGAAACAAAAGCTGAAGCATATGCAGGATGTTGAGGAATTTGCATGCGATCCTCTTAGTCCTCACCATCTTGAGTCGTGATACTGGAGTCTGGTTGGCTCTGGCTCAGCTGGCTGAGGCAGGAGGCACTGCGGCTGCAGGGGATGGTGGCCCGGCTCCAGCGGTGCTCCTCCTGCCACAGAGTGGCGCGGCTTATCGGGACACGCTCGGCACTTGCAATGCTGCTGGCCAGGCAAGGGATGCTTCCTCCACTGCTGTTGCTGCTGGTCACCGTCACCTTGGCAGGGCCCGGCTCCTGGGGGCGGGTTTGGGTTGGAAGGAGTGGATGGGAAGAGGAAATGACATAATGGGAGGTAAGGTCACAGAGAGACTACAAAAAGGAATACGAGAAGGAAAAAGGTTGAAGAATAATTAAATACGGATTTGAAATGTGATAAACTCAGATAAAAAGGAAATATCCTTCTTTAAAAGCTGACATTGTTTTGTTTTTTATTACTTCTTGGGTTTTTATGTGTAGCGCATGTGTTAGTTAAATCTAATATCAAAGTGACACATTTTGTACTAATAGTATAAAGGACAAATTCTTGCAAGAGATAAGGAGGATGTGTGGAAAAGAGAAAGACAACTAGACAAAGAACAAAAAGTTAATTTCTGGCAAACACACCTGTATTATTGATGATTACAGAAAAAAAGAATTCCATTCTGCAGCGGCAGAATATATTGCAATAGATTTAGTAAAATTAGGGCTGTACCGAATGTCATTGTTTTACATTCAAAGCTTCTATTGAGGTTTTCCCATTGTCGTCATATTTCATGACATCACGACCCTTAAAAAAAAAAAAAAAGACCGAAATCCTCAATTTTAATGAAATAATTCATCGAAGGTTGTTTTTTGTTTTTCAATTAAATCAACTTTAATGAGTATAATTTTGTGCGCCAGTGGATATTATGTGTTTGAAAGACTAAACAGCAACAAATATGGATTAAAGCAGAATACTTGTTGCAAAAACATGTGGTGAATTTTGGAAGTGATAACATCTATCTTTTTCAATAAATGTTGCCTTTTGGTCCTTTAAGCGTTCTGGAGTTATTGCAAATCTTTAAGATCAGATGAGTGGAAACAGTCCTCCTCAGCCACCTCTGGAATCAATTTCTACACATAATAGTGTTGCCTGATCTTTATCTGCAACTGTACAGAAATACCAGGTTTAAAGAGAATGAAGAGACATTCAAATGTGGATTTAGAATGTAAATGCCAAAATTATGAACAATGACTTGACATTCAGTACAGCCCTTGATAAAATCATACAAGTCATCTTCATGCGAGTCATAATTACTAAGAGCAAACACAATTAAACATTCATTGCTGTTGTGTTCAAAGTATGATCTCCCCAGTACAAATTGGTTGGTAATCAGCATTTGAGTCCATCAGAGGAGAAAAATTTCCAAAGCAAAGAGACCCTCAAACATCCGCTTTTCTGCCGGCCTACTTCAAATCACCACAAACATGCTGCTAAGAATCCCTGAAATCCCTTCACCTGGATTGATCTGGATTATAATCAAATTATTTTAATAGGGAATTGCAAAAGGCCCTACGGGTGAAGCAGGATAAAAAAAGTTTGGCCAAGTTGAACTCACTGGGTGTCCATTCATGTCTTTAGTGGAAAAACACTGGCTTGCAGTTTCTCCACCCTGCCAAATCACAAAAAGCCTTTGATGTTAATGCTTGCCATGTAGTGCTGATTTATAATCAATACAGGTAAACCCAAAAATCTGTCTCAATGATTTACAGTGTCTGTACTAGTTGAAAAATGGTGTTTAGTTTTGTTCTTATTTAGGTGAAAATTCATACATATTTATGGCAAAAAGCATTATAAAACGCTTTATTTTACGCTTATGAGCAAACACAAGAATCAGAAAGTAAAAACTACTCCGGGTCAGGTGTTTCAATGTAAGGCCACCACCCAGAAGACAAACACGTTACAGTGCTCAAGCATTTACAACAGTTTCCGAGCATGTGTAACTTCCGTCAAAGTGGGCGGAGAACTTTCAGGTGGAAACGTGAGTATGAACAAAACCGTGGATATTTATCTGTGATGATCTACAGTATATTTCCATCCCAGAACAACTAAGAGGTAAGAGCCCACGAGACAATGGTAGAAACTGACATTAGACCAGCAGTGAAAGCATAATCACATTCACACATTATTAGCCATAATTATGTTGCTCGGCATAGATGCATTCCTCTTCTGAGCTCTACTGTATATGTGTTTAAAGCAGATACCAGGAACTTATTGTAAGGAAATAAAATTGTAATTTTCGTAGTTACACTCATATACACAGGAGAGTAAACAGTCAAGGTCATCGCTGTGTCACCACTGTCCCTCTGTTAATGAGCCTTGTTAGTGTCAGCCTTGCAAGGTCACAGTCGGATTCAGGGCGCCGTCATTAGAGAAACCAGACAATGAACTGCAGAGAGAACTTTGTGTGCACTCACCACAAATTTGGCATCGCATCAAATCGGAGGTAGAAAAATGGGGAAAGCTGTATCCCACTGTGGGCTGTACAATATTTTATAACAAGCGCCTATATTTCATCTCATTATTGAAACCATTACTATGTTAATAAAGCTTTACCTAGTCCTCAGAAATCTGACTGCACTGTCATGCACTCTCATTCTTTCGCAGGGCACATAGGTGATGGTAATTAAACATTGTGATGTTTCCATTTTTAGGGTTTAGGACCGAGATTTGGATCGTTTTGTAATGATACATTTACATCTGACTTCTATGACGACAAGCGTCAAATTGCAGAGTAATCCGTTTGGACCAGACACACAAGATCAGTGACTGAACAGGCGGATGTCGGCAAGGTGAGACTGCCTCTACTGGACACGACAATGAAACAGACGGCACCAGTGAGAGGATCATGGTCACGTTGCTGAAAGTTACTGCTGAATGTCATTTTATCAATAATGATATCAGGAATATTCTGATAGCTCACTTTTGTTTGCAGCATTCAAACCAGGTGAAACTATGTATGCATTTGAAGTAAGTGACCCGTTCTGCGCCGATTAAAACAGAACTACATCGTTGAAACATAATATAAGTATTTCTTGCAGAAATGTGTGTGACAATGTATAAGCTTGTTATCCACACCCTTTACATATACAGGTATTTATTTAGGAGCATGTGGAATACATAGACTACATGTATATTCAAAGTAGGCGAACTGTTAGATGAAAGTAAACTTCATCTATAAAAACATAACTACATTATTGGAATCATGATGTAAGTATTTAGTTCAGGAAAATAGCTGACAAGGTTTAAACATGTCATTCACTCTTTAACATCGACCACAGCAATTCATCTAGACATAAATACATTTAGGAGTGTGTGGACTGCAGTCTATTTAACCATTGAGACTGCCACATCATGTGACTCAAGAATGAAAATATGGATAGCATGAACTGTTCATCATGTTGCTGGCAGAAGAAAAACAATACATCTATCTCTCTCTAGGGGGAAAACAGCTGGTGTAGTTTGAGTGGTATAAAAAGCCTCCATGCTGCATACTTCCACAGCACATGTCGTCCTAATAATATATGCATGTTCTTTCTTTGCTGGAGCAATGGAACAATTGCCACATGGGGATCACTTATAAATGCTCAACTTATCTCAAACAGTGTCGATATAAAGTCATATCCATCTTAAAAGGTTTGCATGAAATCATACAAGGAGGCACTCATTATCTGTCATTTGGATTGAATTTAGTTAGAAAGGCAGAGAATGTCAAACGAGCACAGATGCAGCAAACTAAATATGCATCAGAAATGTTGCTGCACTTGGTAACAATATGACCACATTCTTTAACCACCTCAGCCTAATAATATACTGTTAATCTGTATTCTCAGTAAAGTTGTAACATCATCCTTATTCTCTGCTTCACATGTGCACAGGTCTCCCCTGGTTTAAGCTTGGCAGGATTACGCGGCATTCAGGAGCCAGAAATCAAAAGCTAAAGTTTCACACATGACCTTCCTCTGAATTTGGTTGCTTACTAAATCGTACCTCCTTCAGAATGAGCGAGGTAAAAGCACTTTGCAATGGAGTGTGTGAATAGGTGCATTACCTGGTGAGTGGGTGGATCAACCTTGCGTTTTTTCTTCTGGTTCTGCTTGTTGGTCCTGGGGTACACAGTCAGAGCCTCCTGCCACCTACGAATAGGGAAACAGTCAAAGCGTTGTTCTTGGGAAACTAAATGCAGACTGCACAAACCCTGCACCAGTGGCGGATCAATATGTGACAGGACAAAGTTCTCTGGAGCAAAACATGAACGCTTACACTTGTCAGGTAAAGCATGTGCATGACTTAACACCACAAACCTTTACAAACAGTGAGCTAGTGGAGCGAAAGAGAACCTTTCATCACCATCTCATCACCGAGGTGGCAACACAAAGTATCTTAAAGCCTCATCAACGTTTGCTCTGATCAGTTTGCCCTTAGTAAAAAGGCAATTCACAAGGACACGATGATCAAATTAGCCAAGGTGGATTTAGACTGAACTAAATGCCGGAAAAGCATAAATATGTTTTTTTTTATTACTCAGCACAAATAAGACTCCCAAAGTGTTCAGCTTTTTGTTGCCTCTGTGCCATCAGACTCTGCTGTAGCACCATTATTCTACTTCTACAAGGTCATATGTATGTATGTATGTATGTATGTATGTATGTATGTATGTATGTATGTATGTATGTATGTATGTATGTATGTATGTATGTGCATAGTCATAAAAATCATCTGGATTGCTACCAGCCCAGAACAATGTCCATTCTTGGTCAAAACTAAAACTAGACTAAAATGTTCATGGTTTAAGACAAAGTATCCAGAATCTTAGTCTACTAAACACTAAAAATCGAGTACAAATAAGAATGATTAATTGGACAAAATATAACTAAAAACACACCTGGACTGATTGATCTCAAGACTAACTAATATAAATCTGAATAATAAGATTAAAACAAATCTAATGTAATTATTTTTTTATATAGAACTTCATGCAATACAGAAAACACTGGCCCTTTTATGACCAGAGTAATAAAGTCAGGGACTACGGTACACAACACTCATGCATTATCAACTATTTTTGTAAAGATAACCTTTGTTGTGCAAGGTCACACTCTAAACAGTCATACTGTCAATATAAATTAATGAGTGTCCACACAGCCATGTTATTATACTCTAGCAGAATTAATAAAAGTTTAACAGAACAAGGAAAGACATACAAAAGAAGACATATTTTGTTTAAAGCCTGCTTGTTACATAACTGTCAAATATCAGCAACATTTGCGGGGGCTAATATGATGGTGTGATGGCCCACAACCAACACATGGGAGCAAGATGAGAGAGTGGGAGGTGTACAGTGATGCAGCAGGTAGCATAACGGAGAGTAGGTGTTGTGAGTCAGTTCCCTAAGAATAGCCATAATATGTATTCTACAGTCAGGGAGGGAGAGTGCACTGCTGTGGGGGAGAGGGACATGAGACAGGTTCCTCCATATTATTCATTTCAAAATTCCATACTTTTCCAGACTCAAATTTCCAGACTTCTTGACCGATTTTTCAGACCATATTTGACAGAGTACAAATGGCTCAATATTTATTAAAAATAAACGATTGGTGCCACGCTGTTACCCTTGTATATGGCCTCCAGTTGCTGCTACCCCCATGTTGGAGATGTCAAACATCGTTGCATTAAGCTTTATTTTCCCATTTGGAATCTGCCAAACAGGCTTTATATTTGGGATCGTCAAGCCAGTCCTCAGTGTAGTTACCCATTGTGGCCGTTCAGTCCACAGTACTACGCAGACAGTTAGACGACATTTCACTGTCAAACATCTTGCACTTGGAGAAGAGCTGTTTTGCAGGCTGTGACATACAGGCGCAAAGGCAGCTACAAAGGCAGCTACAAAGGCAGCTCTGCGTAGGAGTGTGCGTTCAGCTGCATGTCGTACTTCTTGCCTTGCTTTCGAAGAAATCTCGCTCGCTCTGGTCTGTGCTCTCTCAGATGCTGGTAAACATGATTCTATGATGCTTCTATGATCAAATTCAAAATCTGAATTTTATATCTCAAACAGCAGGGTAAGCAAACACAAATATTTTCCATTCTCTCTTTTCTTTTTCCATATTTATTCCATATATGTTTCTGCACTGCGTCAGTGTGTTGTGATCTGGGTCCAGGCATACAGGGGGTTTGTGAACACAGGTGGAAGCCAAGAGAGGCAGGGAGAGGTAACAGTTCAAGAATGTGCACTGTCACTGCAGTGTGGATTGCAAGGCTCTGGAAAAGCACAGCCCAAAAGGAGACAGCAGGGGGCAGAGCAGTTTTGGCAGCAAAAGCAGCTGCTCACAACTATTCTCCCTTGTCCAGGTCTCCATCATCCCTATTCATTCAAACCAATATAAAGGAACAACAAAAACCATAATGCCCATCTGAAGGAATTATTCAACATCATGTATCTCTATATAGTTATTGGTTATTATGCCTTACCCGTTGATAATTTCTTTACACTCAGCCCGTATGAAGTGCTCTTTGTCAGGGGTCAGGATGCAAAGCGAGTTCTTCTGACCCGTCCTGGACTCTCCATCAATGACGTCGGAGCACTGGTTCATGTTGATTGTACCCTGAGGTAGAGTGCTGGGCTGTGGGACACAACAGAGACACATAGATAAAGTGTTAAGTGGCGAAGCCAACAGACGTGCCCACACATCACATATATCCCTCCACATGGTCTGTCTTCTCACACAATCCGCCCCAGCAATCATTTTCCTGCCAATCTTGGCAAACCACACACATATATCATGACATAATCACAGTCTGTGTGCAAGAAAATGTTCTTGTTAGGGGTCCTGTGATATTTTCGTTTCTTACGATGTGAATCACAGCATTTAAAAGAGAATAATTACAAAATTGCATCACATATGTGCAGTTAGATTTTTTTTACTTCACTTTCTCCATTTGTAAAGGAAGGTATCCTTCTGGCAATAATCAGTGTGATTTTAGGCAGGGAAATTAAGGAGTTGTTCACAACTCCAATGGCCTCGGCGTGGTATTATTGTCAACAGTTGCCGCTCTATCCAGTCTTAAGTCCATAATCACCACAGTAAAAATTATAACTTTTAATAGCTCTGCAAAGAAATTTGATCGAGCTAAAAAGGGTGGCATCTATAATCAGGTGCATACAAAACAAAGACATGAAATCATACTAATTTGCATTATTTATTAAATGAACCAGAGTGTTTTCATTAAAGATTATTCATATTGCAGCCGTTCCAATGTGAATATAGCCTGTTGGTGGTTCAGCCCAAATCTACACAGACACGTTGTATATTGTGTCAATAGAAAGAGCCTGAACGGATCAGTGAAAAAGGACTGAAGAAATGTGCAAGTTCAGAGGTTTACTGAGCGGTTATGAGTTTAATCTGTCTGATGCCTCGCTGTGAGATGTAAACCCAACTATGCACACTGCCACGGATGCCATCTGTCAGTTACAAATATCGTGACCACAGGACTTCCACAATAACACTACTTTGTGTACAATGACTTAAGGTTTCCACATCCAGGTTTATGTAAGCATGCAGTGGCTTTGTGTGTAGGCACGGCTCATTTACAATGAATGGAGGCATGCTCGCTCAACTCATAACAGATGAAATAATGTATTCATAGTCCATTACAATGCATCGCTCTGAATTAACCCATTTTGCTAGTCATGCAGTTTTTGTAAATTATGCTTTTCTACATGCAAAGTACTTGTTCCGATGCATTCTTAGATGGACAGTACTTACAGAAGGTAGATATTTGCACACACATATTACTAGATCAGAAAACTGACGTTTGTATTGTCTGACCTCCAAATGACTTACGCAAGCAACGGGAGGGAGCCACAATAATCTTTGGTTAACCGAGGAATTTATATCTGTTCAATGTAAAGTAAATGAGTACTGCATGACTAAGCACACTGGGCATGGGTGGATATTTGAACAGCTATTGGGCCCTACCTTCACTGCACTAAACATACAGGCTGAATTATAGACACCAAAATGCCACAGTGGTTCCAAACTATAAGTACCATGTAGCCACAGATGATAAATTACAGCCCTCAGCAAATCAGAATATATTAGGAGATATAGATGGAAACTAAATTAAAAGGCATCCCATTCATGTGTGCTATTGCCTTTATAAATCTAACTCAAGGACATAATGTATGCAGCATAACCATAGCCTGTCAGCAACGGAACCCTCTAATGTGGACAGAGAAGTCAATAGTTAACAGTTTGTGGTAATCCAACCCAGTGGGGAGATGAGAGGCCCCGTTTACTTCATTGCTATTAAATGTCACTTTCATTCTGGACTCTCTGACCACTGTCTATATTGTAGCAGACAGTACAGTCAAAATGCGGTACAACAAATTGGAAAAAGAGTAATAAAAATAGTATATTTCACATAAACTATGGTAAAACAAGAGTGCCAGGGAGGCAGTTGGACATTATGTTTTGGTTCGACTTCTTATGGTCATGGGTTTAAAACCACAGAGGGCTCTTAACACTAAGGTGAGAGGCCAGGGCAACAGCCGGGCTTGACAGACTGACGGACAAATAGACGTTGGGACAGCTGGGTCGAGGGCCTAGGCCTGCTTCACACTGGACAGAGAGACTGGCGTCAGCTTGACCTGAGAGCCCTGTCACTCTCAGACACCGAGAGAGGAAGGAGGTTTGGGGACAGGAGGTGAGAAAGGGGAGATTAAGTCTCAAGCTGGTGGTCAAGGAGAACAGCAGTGCAGCAGAAAAACAAAATAAGGGGTTTTGTTGGACCGAAAGGCCATCTGTCTGTCTGAGTAAACAAATCAAGAGTACACCACACACGTGGGCTTGAGCTGGAGTCAGAGGAGGATAAACAGCTAAATATTTCAAATTCTGGGAACAGTTGTACAAGCAGCTTAAGCGCCCAGTTTTATAATCACAGCATCAGATTTTCTCGGACACTGAAAATAAATCAGAGATTGACAGCTCTGATTAAAAACCTATTTTCACAAAGCTGCTCACCTGTGAGTGAGATTCGTTTGACAGCTTACATAAAGTAGGTGGTTGTGTAGGGGTACAGTATGTATAAAAGCAGCACGGGACTGCTCGCACCCTCCCTGCCCCAGCACAGTGTCAGCTGAGCACCAATACACGCCCCTACTTTGGGGCCAGCCACCACGGCTCTAGCCCCCAGACCCAGGCCCCTTGAACCCACACCTCTCCGTCACCTAGCCTAGACCCAGTCCCCTCTTCCCGGGCCACTGCTCTCCACAATGGGCCCTTTGTGAAGCAGCAGCAGTTCACACAATGTGGGATTGTCAGTCACCACAGTCCACAGAGCCACTCCTCCCCTTAACTCTCAACAAGGAAGTGACCGAGAGACAAGAGGCCCAAACAAATGTCCTTTTGTGATCAGAGCATGGAAATTATGAAACCAGCATAAACTTATTATAGTCTCTGAAGTTGTTCAGACAATAATATGAATACTGTCCGGATGGGAGACATTAAATCTCAAGGGAAGACAGGAACAAATCAGAAAGAAATTTGATTCCTCTAGGGCCGTCTGTGATGACTGGAGGGGCAGGAAGACATTTTACATCAGCACCAATATCTATAGGGATGCATATGTCTGTGAAAAAAAGAAAGAAAGCAGCAGCCAAATTAGCTAATTTAGCTGTCATCAAATCAAAATATTGTAAATTTTTGCATCAAGTACATTGATAGTATTTGATTTATGAATTAGAAAACTTGCATTACATCTAAAACATTATTATTTAATTTGTTTTAAGTGCTTAAATAAAAAATATCTTTTCCAATGCAATACAAGTGTACAGAGACACTATTTCCAGTATACCCACTCAGGAAATACAACTGATCCTCTGCATAGTTTAGTCCCAACTCTCCTCTCCTTACCATAGAGCAATCATTTGTCTTGTGATCTCTAACCAGATGGTGTGCATCATTACAACAGTGTTCATTAGAAACCAACTCTGTGTTTAGAAAATGGTAATTAGCATGCCTTAGCGCTCTTGGCTTCCTTCATTCTTGGTCATTCTGCAGCTTAGCAAAACATCCCATTCTCCCTTATGACACAGCGGGAGAACTATTTGCTTCTTTTGGCTGCTGGCTGGTGATCTACTCTCAATTTTGGTTGAAAAGCAAATTCTCTTCCTCTGCCATCAACATTTTTGGGTTTGACAGCCTCATTCCTAGTCATGGAAAGTAGAAGTGCAGTTAAACTGACTCAGTTAAGAGGAGCATGAGGGAATGAAAGGGCATTTAATCATAGGATCGAGTCACATATCATAAAATCATTTTCTGATTAATATTGTATCAGTATCTAAATACCAGTTATTGCTCAATGTCCAAGGTAGTTATAAACACCTGAAGTTGATCAGAAACATCTGTTATTTGGCATTAGGTGCCAGTTTGTCTGCCAATGTTGGTTGTGACTAAATCAAAAGCTACTTCACTCATTAAGTTACAATGCTCTTCTTCAGACATGTAACAGCAGGATCCTCCAGTTCGTCACCCTGCATCCAAAGCCATTTGACTTTGATCACTGAAGACATGGAAACCAAAAGGAAAGCCGATGAACTGGCCCTGCTTCACCCTGACTCATGAACATGGCCTGGAATCAGGTCTCTTCAGGGTCCAACATCCTCTGCTCGTTACCGATAACAGCAATTATGCAATGAATCTTTCCATGGCAACACAAGACAACAGAGGTAAACACACATTTTTGATACCAGCGAGCATGCCCAAGAAACCAGCTGCGGGGGAAACGTCCTCAGGTGCCAGATGGATGGAGTCACCTTAAGTCTTGCTAAAGAGGAATACCAAACCTCTCTCGCTTTCCTTCCCAAGTCCACAATAATTATACAAACACAGATATACATTGCAATCAGGCCAGGAACTAGAGCTGACAGATTGGAACTGTGATGATTGTAATCTTGCCCATGAACAGCGTCCTCACGGCCCAATAATTACACCCCAATATCGAGACATTAAGCCAGTACAATCACATGTGGTATTTACCTTATAGCCTCACTTATAATACTAACCCTAACCCTTGCCTGTACTTTAGATAAACATATAGCTCTATAAAATCAGACTAAACCATATGGTGGATATCTGACATCTCTGTTGCAGGGCCAAGTGTAGTCCTCCAGGCACTCAGATACACCTCACTCCACTGGTATGCTTTCAAGACGTTCAAATGAACGCACCGTTGTAGGCATCTGCTCTGCACCGCATGGAGGCTAATTGTGAGAGCACTGTATCGAGACGATATTTGGAGGAAAAAAATCCAAACTCCACATATTTCACACATATTTGTAGCTGGTATTTCAGAGCGGACTGTGGGTGGTAGCAGTGCTGCATCTCTTCTGGAGAATGGTGAGAGAAGTGGGTGGTTTAATGCTGTGTTAAGAGGCCAGCAGTTGACAAATGCAGAGGAGGAGGAAGAGGAGGAAGAGCTGGAGGATGAAGAGCCATTTACTCCAGCGAGTACAGCAGAGTTCTTTTCAAAAAACAGGCTAGGATCGGTCAATCAGATGCAACGGTACTTGAGCTACATGAACCAGAGCTATGGCAACCAGCAGTGGTGGCAAGCTCAGAATAATTAAATGCATGCGTGGGTGCAAAATCATACAATGTATCAATAGTACATGGTTTTCTTATTCTACTGCATACATAACTGTAAATGAAGCTTTGTCAATTGTGTTTACGTAATGTATTTTAACAAATGAGTAATTGTAAAACCCAGACTGATTGTGAGAAATGAGCCAGTCTTTGGTGTAGGTGGTGACAGAGTAGATAGGCGGCTGCAGAAACAGGTGCTACGATCGAGTTGTGTCATGTTGCGTTGGCTGTTGAGACTCAGACAAAGTAGAATTACTGTGAGTATATGTGGTTTTCCAGATGGGTAACTTTTTCCTTTCTGTGCTATCCAACTCCATCTCACATTCGTCAAGGTGCTCCTTTCTGCTCTGCACACTTGTGCCTCATATTGTAGACCGTTTACATTTGTAAACTTCTTTCTTCTACGTCTGTTATGTGAGCTTGCTCTACTTATCAGTTCAGTTTTTACACTCCACTTTAGTCAGAGCGAACTAGGGCTGAGCAAGGAACCAAATTAATTAGATTAAATTAAATGTATGTTTTTGCATGATG
This sequence comes from Myoxocephalus aenaeus, assembly GCA_038501785.1. Classification (NCBI taxonomy): domain Eukaryota; kingdom Metazoa; phylum Chordata; class Actinopteri; order Perciformes; family Cottidae; genus Myoxocephalus; species Myoxocephalus aenaeus. The sequence continues at coordinate 1,547,806 of JBAMJR010000143.1, read as the reverse complement.
TGTAGCAAGCCCCAAGAAAGTAGGAGGAGTGCCAGGCATTGAAGCACATTTTTACATAGTGGCTAAACAGTGGAAAAACCTTTTTTTTAGAGACTTACATTGGGAAAGAGTTAGTTAAACCATTAAGTCCCAAAAGTTGTAAAATGCACTACCAATTTTATTTATTTTGTCTCTGTGAAATGATGTTTTCTTTGTTCATTTGAAATGGCTGAGTTGCCATGGAGAAGCAGTCTGTCAGAGGCGTGAAATGACCAAAGAGCCATAGTTGCTTAATTTACCCAAAATGTACAAAATCCAGGTGAATTGATTTAAGCTGCTGATTGTAAAACCAGTTTTCTCAACAGTGAGGACATTTTAAGATAATTGCCATCTCTAAATTTTGTGATGTTAAACATTAGTTTTGTCACATCGCAGTAATATCAGTGAACCGTGGAGGCAGTAAAGTGTGGCTTCTGCATGTGCACTTCACACTGATAACACAATTAGGTCCATAATGAAAGACAACACAAGACAGTAACACCATTCACCAATATAAACTCTCTGCAACTTCAACTCCTCCAAGGACAACAATCAGTACAACTGGATAACCTGAGGACTGTTTTCTATTTACCACACCACTACTAACCAGTGATGCTCTTCAAGTATCTTACTGTTTCTCTCAGTACCATCACTCACTGACTTCTAGAGCAGTAAATCCTAGAGTTGCAGCTCTAGGATCAGCGTTTTGTCTCCACTGCAAAAAGCAGTTGTTCCAAGATCACAGTGTGCCCCAAAACAGCAGAGTCTGGATTACTGCAGCGTCCCATACGGGGCTCTGACACAGCACTTTGGAAAGTAGGCCAAGGTGAACAGACACCCATCATTTGCGGTTGCAATAGTAAAGTCGCATGGTCCCAATGAAAACTATCCGAATCAAAATACAAGAGGCACATAAATATGTTTCACACTAGCACAACTAAGAAACTAGTTTCTGAAACTCAGACTACACTGTGTGAAGAAATTACATAAGAGTGCAGTCAGGCTTCCACTACCTCTTTGATAATGACTGCAAATCTGCCAAAGCCGAAGTCAACGCAAATTAGCCCATCAGGCAGAAAGGAAGGGAAAATGGGGAGGCATTGGAAAATGTTCTTTTGGGAATTCAGCTAATACCTCGGTTTTGGAGCTGGCAGTTTTTCCACAGGGCTGAAGGGCTGCTTCCTACAAGCCCAGGTCTTGGTGGTTAGCAGTTAACCTGCCCAAAGCCGTGCTGACAGCAGATCACTTTGAAGGCTCAGAGAAGATTCAACAGGGAACAAAATCTTTGGGGCAAAATTAATTTCCAGATGTTATCTGTGTTCTAGGACTGGTTCAAATTCAAAATGTCAAAACTAGTATCAGAACTTTCCTCTGCCAATACGCCAACAAATACTTCTTAAAATCCTTAACTTTCCTGAAGATAAAGCATTTATCCGTAAGCCAAACTACTTGAATGCATCACGTCTCAACACATACAGTAAGAATAAGTACTTTTCCGCCATACAATAATGTGTGTAATTGACACATTTATGGTTAAACTAGACAGTATATTAAGGTTTGATACCAAGTTTAGTTATGTCCGTGGAAAGATTTAGAATATAAACCATCAGACACAACAAAATATTTACAGTATGTATTCTGGTTCAGGCATCTTCATATTTTTGTATATTTTAGCTGATCAGCTTGTCAACAATGTCTATTTATTAGCACATTATATTGTATTATAATAATCAGCATTTCATTGCAGTATTTCTTTATACATTTACAGTTTATTTCATTCAGTAGTTAATATTTTAAAGTACTAGAGTTTATGTATATAGAGGGGGCATTTCTTGTTGCTTTTTTCTTGAGAGAAAGCGCAGAGGAGAAAGCACTAAGCTGATTAAGTGCTGAGATGGATGTAGGCCAGTTCATGGCTGCTTGAATTTGGCATTTTGGGCCAGGTCCTAAAGAAGCTGGAGTGGGTTAATAAAGAGCGAGTGGCTCACCCGACAACAATTAGCAATAAGCCAAAATACTTACGTTGCAGGTTATGGAGATTTTACAAGCAAGACCTAAAGATGAAATAAGGCGTTGTACTTCTGAGATATGTTCACTTGCATAACAAACATTTCTATCTACAGCTATACCCTTGCTATTGTATTCAAATGAATGATCAACAGACTAGGGCTGGAGCAATTAATCAATCAAATTGATAAAAAAATAGATCAATTGTAACGTTACACTATATCATTGATTTTATATTTTCTGTTTACTTTAACAGCCATGTATGAGTGAGAAAATGGCTTAAACTGACATTACAGACGGTTTCTATCTGTTAATAGTTTCAATTATTTATCTTGCCCAACACTGGTGCAACATACATTTGCCAGTTTTTATCCTGAATATGCAGATTACTCCAGTGATGAAATCAATCCATGTCATATTCAAGTACTTGAGTAAAGATACTGAGAAAGTAACAATACAGGGAAAGGGTTGCTATGACATACGGTGAAGAAATTAATCCATGTGTCACAGCAATCAATTCTAAGTATATTTCTGTGTATGTACTTTAAGTGCAATGGAAAAGAGATAAATTCCTTGCATGTCTACGCGTACATGGTCAATAAAGCAGATTCTGATTTTGATATTGAATACAATATTATCAGACAATGTTTTGATATATTTGATTTTAGGCAATTGGGCAATTGCTTTATCAAATCGGAAATAAAAATAAATAAAATCACATTTAGAATATTAAATTAATTAGTAATTAGATTAATCGGAAAAATAATCATTAGATTAATCGAGAAAAACGAATCATCGTGTGCAGAACTATACCAAACCCAACTCCTAGGTCGCACTTTCTTCCCGTCTAAAAATATCTAGTCTGCAAAGCTCTGACTTTAACAGGTGGTTGGATTGGTAATTCGCAAAGCTGAAGTGAAAGGTTAAAGGTCATCCAATACACCTGCACCTGTTGCAACTCAGAAAGACATTCAACTGCAGCTGTGGCTACTGCAAGCAATCACAGGGCAGCAGTATTAGACACTTGGTCTCGGGCCATGTTACAACTGGACTTCATCCAACTGAGACGTCGTACTGCAGTGATGTAACTGAACAACCTCTAAAACGCACGCAGCTATAGCTCATGAGCATGAGAAATTGTGTAGCCAAAAGTTATTTAATAACAGATATGACCTCAATGTACTGGTGGGTTATAGTGGTGTTCTCACACGTGTCTCAGTGTCCTTACATCCCCACCATCGCACATCCAGACACCTACCCACACACCCGACTGTTTTATTAGTGCCCGTCTCAGGGCTTGCTAACCTCTCACCCTGATGCTTTAAATGAAACCTTTTGTCGGTGTCCTAGTCTAGTGTTGAGAACAAACTGAGTGAGCAGTCCGTCAGGTCGACCATGTTTTTTCTTTATAGACAAGGGAGGGTTTGGGGAGGGAAGTTACACAATACAGCTGGCTGCTCTCGGACACAAATGATTTATTGGCCAGAGAGAACTGGAGTGAAAGACAGAGATGCAAGAGAGTGGCATAATAAGAGTAAGTGAGGAGACGAAAGGATAGAAAAGTGAATCGGACTGAGTAATGGGAAAGTAAAAGTGGGGACCATGCAAGTGGAGTGGACACTAGTTTAGCAAAAGCCTCCCGTTGCCAGCCCTTCTCTGGATAATGAATAGCTGGAAATCATTAAAAAGAACAAGAAATTTAAGCAGGGTACAAAGAGAAGGATGGTAAAAGACATCCTGAAAAAAAAGAGCCTTTTAAGGACTTCTCAACATGGACCATCTAGCCTTATGCTCAAGCCAACATGGCAGTCATTTTCACCAAGAAAAAGTTAAGAGAGCACAAGTTCACCATCAACTGGAATCCTACATCAATAGAAAATTGATACCTTATGAGAAGCCATTGGTCATGAGCAATATATTACTATTTCACTCTGGTGCTGATAGACCTAGTGCCCTGTGTTAAATGATCCTGTCCACAGGCTCACGCAACAGTGAACACCAATATACTAATAGACCACAGGGTTGAACACAAGGAACGTCTCCACTGGCTTCCAGCCTGCATTAGCTGAAGCTCAAAGTTTGAGTAGAACCTTAAAACCAGTAGTTATGTTGTTCAAGGTGCAAAATTATTCATTTCTGATATGTTAAGAGAAGACATGAGCCTACTTATTGGCGTGCACTGATTAGTACCAATTTGTCTATGCATTTCCAGGTCAATAAATGTCAATGAGCGTAGTCCCATTTTCAATGAGAGCCCTTTCTGCTCATCCAATCAAAGAGAGGCAGCTTGTCCCCCCTTGCTGTGTGTTTGAGAGTGCATACTGGAGGACAATGTCAAATTGACAGTAACTTGAATCTAATAAGTAATTTGAAGCCATTATAGACTCATTAGGTCTTTTGGCTATGGAACACAAACACGAACACACACACACACACACACACACACACACACACACAGAGAGAGAGTGGGTAAGGGGTACGTCAGATGGAAAGCATGAAACATAGAGAACAAGACCCAAAACCACAATTAAGTTTTGTTTTCAAATCAGCTGAGGTCTTATTTCAGGGCAGACCATGTGTCTGTACACTAATGACACGTTTAAAGATAAAGACATTAAAAGTAGCCAGAAGGGTGCCATGTAGATTAGTGGCTCACACCAGGTCAAACTCTGGCGTTTCATGTTCAGAGAGCAGACTTGGTCCTGAGCCAGACAGGGTTACTGTACTTCTGAAGGAGTCAAAGTATTTAAACAGTGAACAAGTGGAGGAGATAAGATTTTTTTTTATCTTGGCCACATCCGTAATGATGTAGTGCTCAGGCCAAAACTGAAGAGCACAGACAAAGTCAGACGAAAAGGCCAACAGCAAGCCAGATTGGTCATAGATCAAGAGAAAATACAACCCATGAGACCTTCCACTGCATTCAGCTAAATCATACCCTTCTGGTAATGGTTAACCTGTGTCTCTTCAGAAAGCAAAGCACTCAGTTGGAAAGTGGACCCGCATGTTGGGTCACTTAGAGGACAGCAAGCCCCTTGATTAGCGACCAATGTGAGCAGGTGGATAAGAACCTCTGCTTAAGCAGGGATGTACGGTGTCTTCAGAGACTACCAAACTGCTTCTGGCCTGATATCTGGAGAAGATGTAGTCAAGTTAGTTGTGTGCGTGTCAGGTCAATCACCTCTCATGAGAACAGAGCAAGGCTGACTTCTTGGCTTGGATCTGACAGGGAGACTGTGGCTGAAATACATGGTGCGTGGTTTGGGTTGACAAAACTAGGCCTGCACGATGTGAGGAAAATCTACATTGTGCAATAACATAGTTCAATATTGCGATGAAGATATTTGCGATAAATAAACAAATAAATAAACAAATAATGTGCATATTAGCCACTCATTGCTTATGTAGACCTGCTTCTGTCTATTTTCAGAACAGAGTTAGAATTAAATATTTTAAAAACTAAATGTTTCTACAGCAGCAACAGAAATATTTACAAAAGCAAAGTCACTATATAAACTCAATGTCAATAAAATAAATAATATTCCGGATTGAAGTTTCTAAAGACTGAAGAGCACAGACATTAGTCATTATGAGTCATTCATCCCGTCCTCAGACCTCCATGTGATGTCAATCCCTGCCGTCAGGTACCGCTGGTAGAGGGAGGAGGGGCTGCTTTGTCAGCCAGCAGCTGAGTTTACAAGAATTTGCCACATTTTAAGATGGGTGGCAAACATTATAGACCGGTATGTTTTTCTAGCTTTTGTAGCTGAGGGTTATGTTGTGCCGATACTTAATGAGGGTTATAAAATAATACCACTGAGGCTCACTAGTCTGCAGCAAGACGGTAATTTTTTTTTACTCCAAGCTTGTCAACAACAGCGTGTCACCGCTTTACTCCATCCGTTCCACATTTCACAATAAAATCCCCGGACACATACACTATAACACTGCTTACTAGAGGGAACTTAAAGTCATTCAGAGCCTCCACTAAAGAGACAACTCAACGAAATAGCATACACGTGTTTGCAACTACTCAGTATTGGCCGAGATAGCGTGCTGTGCTTGTGTAAACATAGCGCGCGATGGATGACAGTGCGGACGAAGCAGAATAAAATATTGCTTTTGTAATGTCTGTATCATGTTTATGCTTGCTGAACAGGTGTATTTAGAAATGATTGACTTTACACTTGAGAAGGTTTTGTTGCAATTAAAGTAACAGTGTATATACTGTACATGGCCTGTTTAATACAGGGTTTTGCTTATTTGCTTATTCATCGCGTGTCTCAATGATTTTTGCATGTCATATCGCTGTGATGATTAAAATAGGATTTACCTTGCCAAGATGCCTTGACATTAGGGATGCCATGTGTTGAGGACATTTTTCCCACTGGTTGATAAACTCGTGAGAACATTGGTGTTACCAATTACACCTGACATTTTACAAGAAAAGATATTCAACGATGACGCTCGGGTCTCGCAATTGTTGTCGCACAGTCAACTCCTACTGGTTGGTCGTGCCACCTGCGCAGTGGTTTCTAAAACTGGAGAGAAAAAGGCCCCGGGTGTCGCACCCTCATTCTGGTCAGCCAAGCGCTTGGGAATTCCTGGGATAAAACATAAACAAGGGAATGTCCCTCTATAAATATAGTAAACTGGGCGACAGTTTTGGGGATGTGGGATTGAGTGGCAGTTACAGTGTTGTAGGCCTTGATGATTACAAGCTGTATGAATGGCTGTTCCCATGGTTTTGTGGCTTTGTGCAATGGGAACAGTGACCCCACTGTAATCCATGGCTGTTTACATTCCAGCAGATCAGTTCCTACTGGAACCACAGGGAAGGAAGGGCAGGGGTTAAAGAAGACTCTCACGCACCATATCTCTACAAAACCAACACACGCCTTACACAGGACCCACACTTTGTAAACAACCCACAATGATCCAATATAGAAGGCTTACACTGTCTCATCAACACAAGCTGTGATCAACATTGCATTTATTATTTACCCTTTTCCTTCCAAATCATCTGCTTTTCTCTACAATCCGTCTTTCAATCCTAAATCATCTATCGATCCATATTGTACTGTAACACAAACTTGTGTACTGCAGAGGCAGTCTTAACTTGCCTCCCCACTCGGTTTCCCATGCCTTGCTGTGATTGGAGGACTGGAGCTCCCCTGTAAGTATCCCTAATTTGATGGGGCGGGGTTATCAGCCTCCACTTATTCTCTGCATAGAGAGCCTGAAGGCAACAACACAGTTCAGAGGCCCTGCCCACTCATCCATTCCCTAGAAAGCTATCCTCATTCCCAAACCAACAAAAGCTCCTCGAAATTGTTTAAAAATAGCCCAAATTTCATGTTTCACAGGGCTAGAGAAGAGAGAAGGTTTATGCATGTTTCAGCATGTCAAAATGTCTTACAAGTTCGAGGGCAAACCTTGCTCAGCGGTTGTATAAGCTTGTGTCTGAAAGATTCAGGAGAGAGGCAACAGCATAGTGTGCCTCAGGTTAAAAGAATGCACAAATCTGTGGGAAATGGAGGGAAGTTTGTCGAAACTCTCTCAGTTCTTGGACTGTGCTGTGGGGCAGAGGTCCACTATTTCAATTCCAGTAAACACCGGAAATTAATTGAGTTAAGATGAAATGAGAATGACTTCAACGGCTGAAATGCCATGAGAACATCATGTTCTCCTTGGAGCAACAATGGATGTGGCTGTGCAGGCAATGCAGTCTAAAAGGCAAATGCCATTCAAGAGCCTCTGAATGGGCCTTTTGTGCAGTGCAACTCAACAGGTAGACTGTTTGCGTGTGAAATTGGGAATGAAATACATTAATTGACAAGTATCAGAACAACGTCTTTTCCAATGCTCTCCAATCAAAGTGAGGAAATATTGTAAACAATTGCACCGTCAACGGTCATAAAAGAGTTTCAGTGCAAAACAATGTACCAAGAGAAAAGAAAAGAGAACCGAGACCACAATGAAGATTGAGACATTGCAAAGAAAGATATTTCATCCAAGATCATATGATGAGGGGTGTGCGAGTGCGTCAGTAGGAAAAGGTTACGACGAGGTCAATGGGAGCTGGGTGTTGCGTGGGATATTTAGGACTACATAGCAAAGCAGTTATTAGAGTGTGGGTGTTGATCACTTTAACTGACACTGATGTCATTAATGTGGCTTTTTTGAGCTGCAGAGTTCTTTACACCCACATACCTGCCCTCAGCACGAGGTGATAATGGATTGTGTGTGTGTATGCGTGTTTCTCACATCACTTAAACAACTTGAACAGCTTATTCACGCAGTTGTGTTTGGATGGGCTCTGTTCACGTTGTTCATTTTTCTTTACCTCACCTCTAAATGATTATACGACCCCATTTTCTCTCACCAGTGTTAACTCAAGGCGGCTGAAGCCGAGGGTTTCTCAAACCTTGCAACACCTGTTCCTGATACAGACTCTGCAGCCAAACACCCATCGGTCCCAGGTGCATTCAGTCACATAGCACAAACTACAACTCTGTTTGATACAGCTTTGCACATTAGTTTCTGTGTCTGATTGGCTTTTTTCAACAGTTAAACCTACTGTAGAAAGGCTTGCTCACCATAGGACTAGAGACGACCTCAGCACACACACACACTCATGCTGCGCTTCCACTGTTCTGTCCTGCATCCCTTCAGTCGGGACAGAGACAGCCAGAGCGCTCCACAAAACAGAGAACAACTCTCTCCCATGTTACACATGCCATGGTAGACGGTTGCTGGACAAAGGGACAAAACATGTTGCCTTGGCAACGCTCCCCTGAAACAACTGCGTTGGCTTGCTCTGGGAAAATCTAGCTTGTACATTCAGCGAATACTGGAGACTGAATTGACAGTGGGCTGTGGGAGTACATTTATCTAATTTCCATGTTTACAGCTAACAAAATGTGCTAAAAAAAAAAAGCGCTAAAATTCAGTCTTGGACACAAAAAAAAGTCCACTTCCTTCTTCGGAGGCCTATGCCAAGAACGATCGCTGAAAGCTGCACTAACACATTATCCTTGCATGGCAGCACACGTTTGATGCTGGCCAACATTATCAGCTATTCGCCCTGTCCATCCTTCCAAGCAGAACACTTTTTCTCTTGCTCATAGTGAAGCTACACTTTCTTCTCTTTACCACTTGTCTCTTGTACACAACGGCTCCGCAAAGCCACAGCTGCTCGAAGCATAACGCGATGGCAGTGGTGCGTTGGGTGTTCACTGTAGGTGGGCAACCCCAAATCGATGGCTTCAAAAACTGTGATCTCTCCAAGGCCCTCGCTAACCCATTCCTTTCTCCCAGAGCTGTGCCACATCCTGCAGGTTGGGACCGCAGTCCATCTGGGTTTGGTTAGAGCCAAGACAAGAGAGTCATAAAACGAGGCCGAGAGGAAAACGGAGGGGCACCTCCTCATCTGCAACCCCAACCAGTGCTCTCTGATGTGGTCTGGAGCAACGTTATACTGGCGAAAGCTGGCAATCTTTAAATTTGACCCGATGTCATTAACAATACAGCATTTAAACTGATCATAATGTCAGTCTCTTTCTTGTATTTAATGTTGAGTGTAGCAATCTGAAACATTTTGCACTGAATATTTTAACTGCATGCTATATGCATACTACTGCATACTTCATAGCTGTGTATCAAATTTCAAAACCATCTCACCCAGTTTGGGCAAATAACTTACTGCACATCAATGGTGCAATACATGTTGCAATAATGCCTAAGCTGAGATCACTTAAAAAAAAAAGAAGGCAAAAGCAATACTAGCTACTTGGATTTGATCAACAGTAAAAACAAATACAATCAGCCAAACGCTCAAACTATCTGGTGTTATTAATACTTATTGCATATTCAGGCCACGTTTTGGCACTAAATGTATTTTATGTCATTACTTATACTGTGTATAAAAGGCATTAACTTTATAAAATCCTACAATGCCATTCAGACTCTAACCCTACCTGATGTTTAAACGGTCCAAATAATAATTGCACCTCTTAGTCCACAGAAAACGAGGGCCTGAGAGCCAATTACCAAGTTTGTGCAGCTGTTTATTCAACACTAAACAATTATTCTAATGAGTTTGGTGTGACAAGTGAGGTTCTATATTTAGTGTCACTTGATATTTCCAGCTCCAGACCCTTGCTACCCCACTCTCCTTTTGATCCTCCATTCAGAGCGGAGATGAAAAGATGAAGAGTGACATCCAGAGAGAACGATGAATGGAAGGAGAACATCCGCCTCTTTTCCTTTGTCTCTCCCAGAATACACACAAACACAATTTATTAAATAGAGTTTGACATTTAGGCCAAACTTTTTTGGCATGTTTAGTACAATGTAAACCTTGGTTTAAGAAAAAATGAAAACTTGGATGCGCTATGCAAATAGTAGCCTTTCCACTCGACATGTAGCAGATTTCTATAGGGGGAAGAAATGACCCTGAAGGGCACAGTAAAAAAAAAAAAGATCTACACAGCATCCTAGCTCCTGCTGCTTCTATTACATAAACCCGCTCAGCGCATCTCTCCTCTGCCAGAGAATGCCACATACAGTATGAAAGGGTCAGAAGCAACAAAGCAAGTGCTGTTTCAACTACTTCTGCTTTCACCTCTTTTCAAAGCATGTCCACGTTTAGAAAAAAAAACTGCAGTGTGCTGCTTCGGGTCAATCAATATTCAGCGTGGCCACGTGCTGCAGTGCCTATAGAACTATAGTATTCAAACAAGTGACCTACAAACACACAAACTCAAAAGGAGACACAGGCAGTCTACACTTTAATATTATAATTACTGATAGATATTCAGCAGCTGACACCAATACAGATCACTAAAGATATTAGCCTTCCTGGCATTGAGTGTTTTATAAAACGTTTAGTTTTTTTCGGAACAGTAAGGTACAACAGGGCTCTTGCACAATAAGTGCGTTAGCCACTAAAACAAACCCACACAGCTCGGCACATGACTTTTATCATTATTATTGTCAACAGCACAGGCTGTCACTCCTTTCCTTTTGACACCGCTGCGTTAGTTAGCTTAGTGTTTAACACGTTCACAAAATACTCTGTTGGATGAGAGAAAGCGCTGGTGTTAACAGCGACATCACATGCTGCAGGTATTCCTCTGAAACATCCTCATGTGAAGCCTCTCTGCTCGAGTCAGAAATGACTTAACACTGTACTGTCATCGGATGTTTATTATAGTAAATCAAGCAACAGTAAAACCTACTGTAAATAATCAGAGTGCTCAGGACCTTCTTTTAATTCAACTGAAAAGAGAGCTAACCTTTTTTTTTTTTTTTTTTTTAACTATCCGGAAGAAAACTTTCACTCACCATTTCGTCCAGAGCATAGCGTAGTAAGCCGTGCTCGTAAAGAATGAAGAACCTCCTCTGCCATTTCTGCAAAGAAAAAATGTTTTGAATTACTGACATACATAGACATAACAATCCCAGAAGTGAGCCTCATCAACATTTTGTAAAGGATGAAGCAACATGAGAAAACTATTTGGTTTTTAAAGCTGTATTGTATTTTACATTAGCCACTTTTAGCTATGACAGTTTAACAATCAGCTACTGTTAGAAGTATGAACAGATATTAAGTTTATAAAAAGGCAGATCGTTTTACTGGATCTGTAAATTAATCTTTACATGTTGCAATCAAAACCTTGAATCTTGTCCACGAGACTGAACTGCATACACATACACCCAGTAAATACACAAGGGCTAGCAAGCTTTGGGAAACGGCTGCCATGAAGTGGCAAAAAAAAAAAGGCTGGACACTAAACGCAAATAGTAAAACCCCTGTTTTTTTAAGTCACCGCTGAATGAATCTGTCTTCAATGCTATGTCAAATGCACATAACCTTAAAAAGATATGACAGTTTCATGTCAGTGTTTGCCTAAACCGCACGAGGTGCACAATGTTAATGGATCCCAGCCTACTGGGGAAGGTGAAGCCGATCATATTTTCAGAAGGGAGTAATTTTATCGTTTTTATTCTGTCAATATTTGTGCAAATGATATGGTGACAGTTTGAATTGATCTTTTTTACTCATTGGCTTGATGCGCTTCGCCCCTCCTTCCTAAATGCACCGTTTTGTCTCAGTGTTAAATATCCTGGGCTCCAATTCCAACTGAGCCCAATCCATGAAATATTGAGAGGTATTTTGTAACCTAAAAAGGCATTGGAAGGTCTATAAGTGCTGATACGCTTCACAGTTGATGTTAAAGGGTCATTGCAGTCATAACCATTAAAAAAGGTGATAGATATGTGGCTTACAGGGTTGTTGTTGGACAAAATACAGCCGCAGACCAGCATCCTGTCAGACTAAAGTGGTCCTAAAACATGACTCAGCCAACAAGTCAGCTCTTTTTTCTCTGTTGTTTGTTTGTTGGTCAGTCGAAACCTGACCAACCTGCTGACCTCAGCACTACAGGCCACCAATTATACACCGGCGGTGAAAAGCGGATTGTAATAGTAGGCCGAGCACATGAGCGACTATGTCAAAGCAGCAGCAGTCTGTTGACAGTAGTTGAGTTGAAGGATCCAGAGGTGCTTTTCCCAAAACCCATATGGAAGCCATCAGTGTGGCTGTGAGAACTGGGACTTTTCCTGCTCCTCCCCCACATTCTCTCTACTCCTCTTTGGGATGTACCACCACAGTATAATCTGAGAGCTGATAAAGGAAGCGGAGCAGCAGAGCAAGTCTCCCATTACATGATGTTAGGGGAGCAGAACTCGTGAAATAAAGTCAATATTAGGCTCATTATTGCTGGAGAATGAGACTTCTTCTGATAGAGGGCCAAGCCTCCCACAGGAAGCTGCTGAATCCATGAACCAGCTACAGGAGCCACAATAACCAGACCTCCTATTTGTCAGATGTCACATGAGAAACTAAATTAAAAAGGAAAGGCTAGCTTCTCAACTTACTAGCTGGCCTAATGTACTGAACTTTACCTATCTCATAGTCAAAGCTGTCGAGCACAAAAATCACAGGCACTGCACATATTGACTCCTGGTATGAGCAGAAGCTACAAATAATGGGCCAAATAAAGTTGTTCTCTTTGAAAAAAAAAAAAAAATTACCCTTTTGTTTTCATTAAGCAGCACCAAATGTATATTAAAAAGGAAGTCAAAAAGAGCTGAAGAGACAAAACTATGTTCTGAACAAGTCCAGCAAAGGAACCACTTACCCGAGATCTGTGTAAGGGATTGTCAAAATTTGTCCCCTCTGGTGCCAGTAGCAACCATCCTCCATATATAGGCTTTGCCTGGTGAAAGAAAACACAATCACAGTCTTGAAAGCAAACACATTAACAGGCACATTAACAAATCGGTTGACAGTTCAATTGTGCACATTTGAATTCACTGGAGAGATAACTGGAGGCGCGTCCCTAGTTTAAAATTGTGTCCTAATATCAGACAGGATTACAAGGACACTAACACACACATTTTAGCTCAACCCTGGGAAGGTGTGTATTAGTCACTTGCTGCCTTGAGTTGACTGCAGGCTACATTCTCCAGCTGGCTGTATTCCAGAGTACCATGCTGCCCTGGGAAAAAAAGGAAAGGCTAACACACATGATTTTCCCTCTGATCCTCTAAGTGGGTGGACTGGTGGGTGGAGGGGACAGCAAGAGGCAGAAGTTAGCAAGAAAAACAGTGGATGAGAAACAGGAGAGAGAAGCAGCGCAGAGCTTTTGTGGCTCCAGATTTGCAATTCAAACTTGCACTGAGAAATGCAAGTTGGCCTGGCAGTCTTTCTTAAATCGTTCTGATACTTGAACTCTAGCCATACTAGTAGTCAGCATTTGTTTGCTGATCCCAAAAAAATAGTTCTGCATAACCACTGCAAAGTTGTGTGTGCAGAAGCCCACATTTTACTAAATATGTTTACACTCTTACCTACATGTCAAGAGCTTAACACATTAAGTCCCTTACGTAATACAACAGCATTCTGTCTGTGGCACAACAGCCAACAAATCAAGTCGAAAAACAGTGACATTTAAAGCCGCCTGGCACCTCCATGTCCCTCCATCAGTGGTTTTGATTACAGTCACAACTTCCTCCCATGTAAAGCCAAATATAATCCACTAAAATCCTGTTTTGCTTTGATTACAGGAGGTACAGCACATTTCTCAGCTCAGTGATTTTGTAATCACAAGTCCAGCTGTAACCTTGGACGGTCTAGAGCTGGTGCAGACACAATGTTCAACTTTTTGAAGACAACCTGAGAAGCGACACATAGGAATAGCACCTGAGATGAGTTATTTGATAGTGTGACTGCAGGAAAGAACAGTTGGAAAGAAGCGTTGAGAGGGAATCACACTCAAACTGGGACACTAGCTTGCTCCTGGCTTTAGTCTGAAGCCCAAGGAGAAACATCCTTCCTCACATGATCTGACAGCAGCACAAATGGCCAGTCCTCCCAGGAGAGAGAAATAGACAAGACGAATCAGGGTCATCTTTTACCCTTCAATGATTCAGTGGATAAACGGCGCCATTTGAGTGAGTTTGCGTCTTACTACCCCACATCATAAATGAGGAGGTAATTCTGCAGCAGTGGCGTGGGGTTTTGAGCGGTGCATTGGTGGGGCGGCAAAAGGAATGAAAAAAAAGTTCTGGGTGGAAATAGATTCATTGGCCCTCAGTATCTTCTTGTAGTGAGACGTGAAACAATGAACCACAAGGCCAGGCTGTCCCGGGTCTCTAGCCTCTGAGCACTGACCTTAACCTTTCACTAGGTGCAGTCATCAAAGGAGAAGGCTGATAGCCAGTGGGTCCGAAATTCCACAGAGAAGAACAAATAACCTACAGACTATTCTATTCCAACAGAGGAGCCATTGGTCACGGCAGAGGAAACTACAGGAAAATGTGTACAATGTCAATTCGATGTTAGCCCTCACCCAGCCGCGTTGAATACATCTCCAACAGAAGAAGCATCAGTAATATAAACAAAAGGAATATGGGTGACTCTTGACCGGTCCCATTAAACAGCTTACCCAGAGGAGTGATCACGATATAGGCCAACAGAGTTCAGTGTGCCCTGATGTCACCTTTTACAATCCATCAACAACGGCAGCAGCAGCATCATTGGAACATCTCCATTTGTGAATATGGGAATGCAACATAGCAATAGGATTTTGACACAATCCAATTATTTCATAACAAACTCAAAGAAGTGTTAAAGCATGGGACATTATTGCAACTTTAAGACAACTGCATCCCAAATGACTCAACAAAAGCAGTTGATAGTGGGCTACTTTGCTGCCAGGAAGGCAGCCAGGTGGAGGCCTGCATCTGCATGAATTGAGGTCAATATACCAAGTTTCCCTTGGGCTGGAAACTAATTATGTCCAATTAGCCTAACCTTTGCACTTCATGGGCTATTGACACATGACTAACCGTTTGAAATGAGCACATCAAGCGGACAAGTAACAACAAGCTTTCACTTCTCCTTTCAGATCGGCTACGACATTATTATGGGACATGCCATGTTTAAAAAACACAACCACTAGTTCACCTGGTTTAAGTCTTCGTCGTTCAGCAAATGGGATTCTCTGGGCTTGAAGCAGTTCTGGCATTTGCTTTTGTTGAAAATGTTGGCTTGAAATTTCCGACAAGGATTGTCTTTGGATGACATGATTGACGGAGAAGGCGACACACACACACACAAAAAAAGAATTCCCCAAAAGTTGTTTGAAAAACAAAACTACTCAATTCTCGCAGCCAAATGCGTTGAAGTTAACTTGCAGCTGGTGAAATATCACGGGACCCCTTTCTGAGAAAGGAGCTTGAAGTCCATTAAATAGGAACTCGCGTGCTGACCACCTGTCCCGTGTTACCTGCGGCTATGCCCGTCATCTTGCCTGAGGGGCCGCCAACGTTCACCCCGCTAACTTTAGTTTTTGTCTGCAGGCGTACGAAGAAGTTGTCAGACGAGTACTCGAAAGCGCAGACAGGTGTGTGTGCGCCTGGTATTTCTCTCCTCAAAGACGTCCCCCAACGAGGTGTTGCCGTTTCACAGGTGACATTCCGGGTCTCGAGCTCACTGCAAAGGTCCCGTCACCCTCCATCGGGCGGCGCGGCTCTACCGAGGGAGCGAGTCCACTTTGGCCCCTCTCTCTCCGTCTCTCTGCCGAGCAAGTGGCACCGCATTCATTGCCGTTAACACCGATTTGACGCTTCTAACGTCTCTCCTCAAGGCCGGACACCGTTATCCAACTTCACGAGCGCCATCGACTCGGCTTGTCACGCCGTTGGGTCCGTTCCGTCGGGTCCCGTTCTCCGTAGCACCGTTCCCGCTGGCACTGGTACGCAGTCTGCGGTTGGTGTTTTTGTGAAAATCCTCGTTTGGGCCGTACAACCGGGAGGTGGAGGGACGGGGGAGGGGCTCGGGAGAGAGTGGGGTCGTGAGCGACGGCAACTTCGACCAATCACACGTGCCCAAAACCGAGGCCGTGTTTTGACTGTCCAATAGGAATCCTCGAAAATCCCCAATACTCTCACTCAAGCTAGGTGGGCTTTAAAGAGCCCATGATAACAAATAACAACTTCTATGTAGAACTGTGCTGTTATTAATATGAGCCTGAGCTAATATTTTTCATTCCGAACTGAAAAGAAAGACTGCGGGCTATGTTTAGTCAGGTTACCCTCGTTATTAGGAGAGCTTATTTCTTTAGTTGATGTTTTTGTCGGAGGGGGTTGTGCTAATCTTTAAAGCCATAACAGGACAATACAGCAACACAAAAAGTAAAAGTAAAAGAAAGGTAAGTATTTGTCCAAACATTTCTAGTTATTTCCTTTTATCCAACATTAAGAAATGATTTGCTAAACAGTCAAAACTGTGTTACCTCAGATGAAAATGATACAGGGTAATTATTGAGGCTTTACTTGGTGATAACACCTTGATTATTTTAACTTTAATGGGGTGCATGCAAAAGTCTAAACAATAAAATGCACTGAATACACAGAAGCGTTTCTTCATAACCTACTTTTAAACAGTTAATAAAAGCTACATTTATTTCATCATATTTCAAATTTTATGTATGTTTTACACGTAACATGACACGAAACTGTAACACAATAAACTTGGAAATTGCACTTAAAAATAATAGATTAATTAGATTTGATAATAACAGATGAATAAATAGATGCAGAGCATGAATGTAATATACTTCATAATGGTTTAATTTGTTTACATTATCCCATTTTTACACTAAGGCTACTACAACTAAATGCCATTTTGTGAGATGCAAGTAGACAAAAAGAATGTCTCATATGATCCCCAAATACAGTACAAGCTTAACCAAAGCCTGTCAAATGTTCCTTTTAAACAGCGATCCTGAAGTGGTGTTTTGGTTCAAGGCTCCAGAGCACCATCTGTTGGTCCTAACCATCCAATGGCTGTGTCCTTGACTGAGTGTGAGTCACGTTTGAAGATGGTAAAAGTAATAAAACCATGTTGTACAAACATGTCAGAGCGAAACCAAATGTGAATGCATGAGAGATAGAGGGCAGGTGAAGTTAAGTTAGAGTCATTGAAGTCTAATTGTATTCATATTTATTTTCCAATTGATTATATGTACAATGAGATTCTTCTGTGAGATTCACCATAATTTTTTGGGGCGGTATGGCCTCAAAATTGACTTCTCATTGCAAACAGTTAACCTCATTTATTCTGTCAAAGAAGAGACATTTATTTTCTCAAATTGTAAGAGATTTTATTTAGAGTGCTTGAGGTGGTGTGATGTCTATGTTGTCAACGTAACTTATCATGGCTAAGTCAGGGAAACCATAAAACAAAAATAAGTAAAGTCATCAAGTATTACTTTCATAACCCAATTTCGCACATTTCATTGATTTAGTGACATAAACGTTTTCAAAAAACGTTCTTTTCAGTTTTGTGTTTAAACATGTATGTAGCCAGGAGACAATAAAGTGAGAATCAACTGAATAATTCAAATATTACATTACATTACATGTCATTTAGCTGACATATATAATATCATATTAAAGTAACAATGACAACACATGAGTCATTTCATATCTTCTGTCAGAATTATGTGTTGATGACAAGTTATAAACATTGTATGTACCCACACACTGTGCCATACATCAGGTATCATGACGTATTATAAAGGTTAATAATCATAATCTACAAAGGCTTACACTCATTTTAACCAGTTTCACAACAATTGTACCACTCAAAACACTCTCAAACGCTGTGCTCTGACGTCAATCATTCGCTAATTTCCAGAAGGCAGGCAAAAAAATACTTATACATTTCCTCATGCATTGAACCACATGTTGATGCATTATCCTCAATGTGCCTAACCATATCCATCTTGTAGCTGCGATGTGCATATGTTTTAAGCATAAATATGTAAAGCATAAATTCCCCTCAAAAATGTTTCCACTGATCTGATCATAATCCAAGGTTTTGCACAATCAATCCTAAATAATATATGAGCATTTTGCTGATCTGGTGCCACTATGAGTGTGGAAACTTTACAGCAGACCTTCAGTTAAGATCTTAGCGGTTAAGCATAAAGGTCAGGCAACGGAAAGATTGTCTGCATTGGTAAATGTCACAAAAGTCAACATCAATTGTTGGTTTGAAACGGTCTAGTCTCTTGCATCAAAGATGAACATATTACTTTGAAAAATGCCACACTACCTGTTGCATTTACGATGAATGGTGATAAATTGTATACATCTAATTGTCCAATATGAACGTAATCCCTGGGCTGATTTAGGAAAGACTAAATAATATTGGCTCACTATCAGTGAAGCCAAGACTATAGCAAGTTGAGTTCTCGTGTTCATATGTGCTTTGAGGTATTATACATTTAAACATGATTACAATAAACTAACTGGGAAACACAACACTGTGTCCAGTTTATTAAAAAATAAATTCCAATTGTTTTGTCAAATGCAAAGAAATAAACACAAGGGGCCATCAGAACTTGATATGTACTGCATATTAACAATGAGTTAAAACATGCGTTAGGCAGCATTTAGAAGAGATGTGCCCTCTTCTTCATACCATTACGTTTCCACAGTGGAAGTATGTCAAATTCTTGAAACTCCATGCCAAAGATCTCAAAGAATGAATCCGGGGAAAGGTGACGCTGCAAAGGAAAGCAAGAAAGAATAAAGTGGACTGTGGAAAAGCAGCACAGTTGATCTGTTTTTTCCTTTTCTTTTTCTAAAATAGAACTTATACTGTAGGTTTGCCTTGTTTTTAAGGAAAACCTTTCAGCAGATGATGCCACTGTCATGGAATTCATCAACATCCGAGAAAGTTTTAGTCATATATGTGTAGTATTTTACACAAGGTCTTGCATTTATTTTTTCAAATGAAATGGAACATATTAAAAACACATTGTTCACTTAAACTGGTGCACTTTGGGCAAATTTTAGTGTCCAGTGAATATGTTTTTATTTTATTTAACAAATGGCAATTACAGCATAAAATTATACAAAGCCTTCTGTTCAGCCTGTAAATTACAATGCTTTTCTCACATGCTACTGTACCTCAAGTCTTGTTCTGTCAACATCCCTGGGAAGTTTCACTCGTCCCCTACTACTAACTGCGAGCAGTTCATACGGGTAGACCTTGAGAAAAAATTCAAAAGTGGTTAAGAATGCTTCATAAGTTGATTATCACACAATGCTACACTTAAACACAATCTTTTGGACACTTACGCTCTGAGCTATTGAGATGGAGTTTGAATGTCATGTAGCATGCCAACATGCATCTTGTAAAACCGCTGAACCGTCATGCATAGCAGTACTCTACATCAGTGGTTCTCAACCTTCTTTCAGTGATGTACCTTCTGAATTGTTTTCAACCAAGTACCCCCTAACCAGTGCAAAGCATTTTTGGTTGAAAAAACAATGTAATACACAGTGCTGTGCCCTCAGTGTCTGAATTAATATAGAATATATACAATTGAGTTAAAAAACTTACACTTAAATTGAATATTTATTAAATAACAATTTTTAAAGGATATTTGAATTTATGCTAATTTTAAATATATATTTTTTTAAATCTCAAGTACCCCCTGGGGTGCCTTCAAGTACCCCCAGGGGTACTAGTACCCCCATTTGAAAACCACTGCTCTATAGTACCAGTGCTTCAGCCTTCAGCGAAAAATACAAGATTCTGCTTCTTTAAGGACTTTTAAAGAAAGGACAATAATGAAAGAAAGCTATAATTTGTCATTTATTATTCTTATTTTGGAATGCAATCTTCTAAAAGGTGCTTATAGGTACAGAACATTACAAGTATTTGCAGTGAAAACACTCTAGTTAGTACACATGAATATACAAACAATACTTGCTTTTGGTTCCAACAAGTTAGGCATAGACACTCCTCTGTCCATTCGTGCTAATGGATGTTGACCATCGTAGATGAGCTACAGAATGAAGCCAAAATGTGCAATGGGAAAATGTCATGGCGACATTAATCACTTCAAAGCAAAAAAGCATTTATCAAATGAGTGGTGAGAGAGTCAGTTATGCAAACAGTGCAACACATATATCAATGAAGGGATCTGCAAGCTGTACCTAAAACCTTGGATTAAAACTGAGTTGAATACGTAGACTGTACTTCATAAAACATGCTCATGCAGACAGTGAGGTGAGGCCAGTCCTTTGGAAATGCAACAAACCAAAGAGGGAAAGGAAGTATGACCGGGGGATTCAAGACCACTTAAAAGTCTTCTCACATACCTTAAAGTCTGAAAGGCGAGGGAAAAGGTAAAGAACACTAATTAATATCTGAAGAATTATCCACTGAGTTGATATTACAGTGATCAACAATCTCCATGATGGATGAGAAAGATGTCTACATATACTAACCTCTGAATCTGTCGCTGCCGTAATGGGAGAAATCAGCTGACCGTGGCTTAATGAGAAGAGGAGGGAAATAATAGCACACATTAAGTGCTATTTGAACAAACCTCTGACAGTTTCTTTAGTGTTTTTCCCTAGCTAACTTTATAATAACTATACGCTATTTAGCATTTACAAATGCAAATCCATTATTTATAAAGTATGAAAACCCAATCATGAAACGCATAATAGTCAAGCTTATTAATCAAGAATAAAACATTTATAACTGTGTTTATGAGTTGAGTTACTAATGAGTGTTCATGTTGGAACAATGCTTTATAAATGATGAATTAAGTGTTTACTCATGCTAAACTAATGCTAAATAATGTGTAGTCGTTATTTAATACAACTAATAATACTAATAATAATTATTATTATTATTATTAACCCCCAGGGCTACAATACATTTAAAGAAATACAAGGCATGCAACTCTTTAGTAGTTTGTTGTAATTCAAAATCATGTATATTTGCACTAAAATCTGCCTATAATGTCACTTATAATAGCCGTGCACAATAATGCCAAAGACAGGATTAGGTATCAGTGATGTTGCTCTTACCGGATTGAGGCCATTGCGACCATATCCAGGCAAAGAGGATGTTTGAGTTGTGGTGGAATTTGGATCTATGTGAAAGTGAAACAGCAGACAGATTAGCTCATCGTGAGGCGACTTACAGTCAGACTCGACTCTTTGCCCAAATTAGATCAGACTTACTGAGCAGAATATACCTCCCCAGCTTCTTTTCTTAGCCCTTTGCTAATTGTTCCGTAACACCAACTTCTCAGGACTGCTCTACGTTTATATTTACGACCAAATTGCATAAGTATAGTTCAGTGAAGATAGATCAATATTGTAAAAAAGGAACAAGAAGGCAAACACATGCTTTAGAACAACTCAACTGAGATAACAATCAGTAGAATATTTAACATTTAGCAATAAAATTAACTTTTTAAAAGGTTGCTTGACAGATGAAAAGGTCATATCGTACCTTGCTGTTTATAAATTGGAGGCCTCCTGTACATGTTGAAGCCTTCGTCTGCCGATAGAAAAGAATGCTGCATCAGCAGATAATTTATTCTAAAATATCACACAGCAGAACAACATTTTTAAATTGTAATAAACCTCTGTGTCTCATTTTTCCCTTTCAATGTTTTGAACTTGTGCATTCAAACTTAATTAATTTTCTTTTTGGTTTAGAGGACATTTTTCTTGAAAAAAGAGTGTGACCACCATCAGTATAATAGAGCATCTGTACATATAATTTACTTCCTCAGAAAAGCACAAAGTGCAGTAAAGGTTCATCACATGTATAATAATTGTACTTTTCATCAATTGTTTAAAACAAGGCCAGCATGGCAAAAAGGGGATGCCATAATGAGCACATTCACATTCACAAGAATAGCAAGCTAGTAAACGTTTTCTTAAATACTATTTATTTTATATTTCAGAAATGATCATCAAGATCATTTTAAGGATCTCGAATCGATTAAATATAAATAACGAATATAAAATAGTGCTCTGCTTACAATACAGAAACCCAGACAGTGGGTTGTTAGTGGGTTGTGAGTGATTTTCAGTTACCACCCAGAACACATGCCAGAGCTTACTGGTCTGAGCTTGTCATATCTCACAGGATAAAAAGGCTTTAGAAAAATAAATAGTCAAGGTTGTAGAGGAATGTGTTAGTGAATATTTATTTATTTAATCACTCAAATCTGTTTTTATAAATACCTACTTTGATCTAGATTTTTATAAAGGATTCTTTTTTTCAAAGTCAAATATGCAAAATGGGAAAGAAAAGGAGAAGATCAATGGAGTATCTGAAGGGAGCGGCTAGCTGCTCCAGTGTGAGTGTTTTCTACAGTACGGTATTCTAAGAAAAGAGTCTGAGTGGGTGAGTGACAGTGGCTGATGGCTCAGGCTTTATAACAACAAAGTGAATCACATCTCTGCCATCCATCCTATAAATGCCAACTCTGACCCTTAACTTGATTGTTTTTAGTATTTGGTTGTTGGATAAATTCCTATTTCAATATTGTACTCACACACAGTCCATGGTAGTTTAGAATATAAATAAAATAAAATAAATATATAAGTGCTTGATACGTAAGGCAATAGCAGGAGGGGAGAAGGGACGCAGAACAGGTTGGCAGAAGAGCACGGGTCCTTACCTCCGGTATGAGGGAGAAAGTGGTGACATACAGGGGAAGTGGGGCATGTGTCATTGTTGCCAGAGGATAAAGAGGGAGCAAGCATCAATCCTGTTTGTTATTCCACAAAATAAGTGGAGTGAGGAGTTGTGGAGGTAGAGGAGATGAGGGAAAGTGGTAAAGCAGAGAAAAAGTGAGCAGAGGGAGGTTAATATCTTCACAAAGGTGATAAGAAGATTGAGATAGTTCTACTTTTGTCCGCTCCTTTTACCTGGCCGGTGGAAGTGTTGTGGTGATCTGGACAGAGTGGGAGTATAGCTGTGACGATTGTATATTGTATGAACTCCAAAAGATCCGTGGCTTGGAGATTTTGGTATGCAGTTTCTGAGTTCAAAACTCTCCTGGAAAAAAGGCAGATACAAGACCAGTGTTGAATGCACAACAAATAAAAATGAATCTATAAGTGTTGACGCGTATGATTTTAATAGGGGTCTGGCATGTAAGGTGTGTCACCTGTAGTAAGTCTAAGTAAAGGTAATAAAACATATATTTACCTCTATGTTTTCAGATACATTTCCTGGTGACTAAATCAGAACAGAAGAGAAATAAATGTAAGAACCAGAAAGAAAAAAAACATACATTGTAGACACTTCGGGTGAAAACCTTGTATCTCCAAATTTGTCTGATATGAAAAGAAAAACAACCTTATCAGCAACGTTTAAAATGATTTATAAGAGGAAGACACGTGCACCAGTCTCAACTCTGTAATTGGAATTGGGAAAATCAGAGAGGTACGAGGTTTTCACACGAAGACAGATATGGAAAATAGGAAACAAAGGGATTGTATTATAAAGGTACTTTTAGCCAATTATTCTGAGTTTGCACAGATCATAAATTAATGCTTATTTA
The DNA here is from genome assembly GCA_038501785.1 of Myoxocephalus aenaeus. Lineage (NCBI taxonomy): Eukaryota > Metazoa > Chordata > Actinopteri > Perciformes > Cottidae > Myoxocephalus > Myoxocephalus aenaeus. Next base: position 1,523,807 of record JBAMJR010000143.1, on the reverse strand, counting down.
CGCAGTAGATAACAACTAACCAATTTTGTTTTTTATCAACTGACTCCATATTAAGTATGCAAACATTCTCTGATAGTATTTTAAGTTGCTTTGTATAAGAGAATCAACCCAATTCTTAAAGATGTAAGTATCATCTTTAAGATGACTGACTTAGATACTTAAAATGTTATCTTAATGTAGAAGTGCTATTGCTCCATAGCACACACATCTGACTATTTGTATTTTAAGCCAAGAACTTCACATGGTTTGAATCATGAATCAAACCAAGAAAAAACAGTAAAAGAATGACAGACATGTCACCGGATACAACTCGGAGCATTGAACAAAGTTACCTCTGCAGGGCTTTGCCTGTCCTGTCTGATGCCTTTGTTGTCCAAAGTAGAGGAGTTGTCGTTCACAGACTCATAAGATATCATATCAGGATGCTCTATTTCATATATAGCCTTGACTCTGGGAATGGCTGCTAAGTCTCGGTAATCAATGATCTCATTATCTACTTTTGCCTGGGACCAGGATAGGGAGGAGAGGGGAGGAGGGACACAGAGGGTGGAGGACAGAAGGAGCAGACAGTATGGGTTACGTCAGGTGAAAGGTCAAGCCTAATACATGATTTCAGGGAGGACTTCAACTTTATCCCACAACCCCATTTTGAGTGGTCAGAAGACTAAACAAGCGCTGTACAAGTCCATTTATCATTCACCACAATAGTCTGACTTTGGCACAAAAAGTGGACAGATTAACATTATAATATGTGGCTTGCTTGTGTTTCACCATATACATTATTTCCCAGGCTTTCAAGTATAACAAAACAAGTAAATTGTTTTTGGGCTCATATTTTAGGGTGTTTTGATGGGGGTAAAGTTTATTCCTCACAAAAATCAAAATAGACTGAATGGAGGAAACAAAAGGACACCGAAAGCACCAAGTTGCTTTTATAATAACATTTCAATCTGAATTGCCAATGAATTCAAATTGACCAAGCAAATACATCTAAACTCCAGATCAATATGTGGATGATTTGAGACAATTGAAAGACTCTTCATCATTCAAGCACAATTGAAATCCTGTCTTTCTCACACAATATAAAAACTATTTCCGATCAGTCAAGGTAAAGTTGAAAAGATATGTTCCCGAAATTTTTATTTTATTTAAAAATTCTTGAATGTTTTCCACATTGGCTATTCTTCTAAATTTGTCCTCATTTATAAAAAACAAGATCTTGCGTAAGAGATACTTTTTCCATGCGATTCCCCTGTATAAATAAAGGATAAATTAGATCAAAAAATTCAAGCCATGGTGAATTGTGCACCATGGAAAGTGTTAAGCAGATGTTGTCACCATAACTTACACAGATGACCCGACCAGGACTCCCCGGTGTGCAGGAGCCCGGCCTGGAGCAGGAGCTTTCAGATGAGGATGTAGTGGGCTAAAGGGGAAAGAAAACGTATATTAGTTTGACTCATAGGATGCTGAGAAACTTACTGCTGCAGCTCAGGTGTTGGTTGACAGCTTCCATTGTTTTCTCCCAATGCATAGTCACTACACACACATCTTGGTCCTCACATCTGGTCACACATGTGGGTAAAAGCAAGAACTAGGAATCATAATGCAGCAGTCTGGGCCTGGCGTCATGCAGTTTATGTGCATTGTTCCAGGTTGTAATTAGCTAAAAAGATCAAAAACACTTTTATTGTAACCTAATAATGATCTAATTGGCCAGCCTGGTGAGCAAAGCGAGTGCGGTTAATCTCAAAACGTGAGATTACAGCCTGCTCACTCTAGAAAACCACCAGTGCAAACAGCACACCAGCTCACAATATTAACCTTTAGTTTAGGTCGGGGGAAAAAGAAATCAAGACAAGGTGTTTTTGGTCTGCCGACCTGGGAAGGAAGAGAATGTGTAAGGACAGCAACACAGTAAACATTGCATCCTCCTTCTAACAGCATTACACCTCCACATGAACTCGTTATTTTGAGTTGTATAGATGATATTGTGACATGACATGCCTTGATAGAAATCTGAGTCACACAAGTTGAGTGTTAAGTTCAGGAAGACTAACCATGAAACTGTCCTCAGTCCTGCTACTGTCTCTGCAGTCTGGGTGCCAAACTGTTGATCCTGCGAAGGCATCGACATTATGGCAACACAAAATAAAATGGCAGCATGGAGAAGCACGTATTTAAATTCCAATCCAAAAAACATTTTCAATGTGTATTTATCCAAGCATGAATCTCAAACTGACCTTGCAGATACATGTCTTCACCCTCTTTAAACATTTTGTCACATCGGCTGCATCTTGCACAGCTGGGGTGATAATGTTTCTCCCCTGCCTGTAACAGATGATGAGGAAGGCAAAAGCGTCAGAATTAGGCTTTATTACCAAGAAAAAAACTAAGATATGATACTCCAGGCAGGCGATTCCAACCTTTTGGGATGTGGGAACACACTTTAAAAGATTGCATCAAATCAGGGCTTCGGATAAAATCAATAATGATCATTTCAATAATAATTTCTGTCCGCGATGGGTTTTCCACCTTTTTCTCCCACATTGAAAACTCCAGAATCTATGAATATGCAAATGTTAGTGATGCAAGAGGTCTCCTCTGACATTTTCACATTGGGCACTGTGCATCATTATGCACAGTGCCCAAACATCCAAGTGACGTTAAAATAAGAATTATTAATGGAGAGGGACAACACAATCATTAATTCAAGATTAGTTGTCAAATAAAAAATTAAATAAGTTAAAAATAGGTTAGTCATTTAATTAGAAATGTGTTAGAAACATCATCCGTCAAGTCATATTGATATATTTTTTAGGAAAACATTTAAGAAAAGTCACAAATGTATTTCACTTGCAAGTCTTCAAATAGAAATACAATCAGGAGCTTACTCTTCACTAAAAGTAAAGATTTCTCACCTCTAAGACTTTTCCAGTTATAAATTTCTGACATGCTTCACATTGTATCCCAAATTGAATCTGGTAGTCCCTCTCACAATATGGAACGCCATGCCTGAAAGATAAGATGACATTAAACACACGTTTCTGTGTATTAGTTGTGTAAGGTGCCAAGGTAGGTAGAGAAAGAATTATGAGCAAGAGATTTGTATTTACTTGCTGATATATTCTCCACTCAGCACTCTCCTGCAGGCTTTACACTTGAAGCAGCCGAGGTGCCACTGGCCACCGAGCGCTAACAGAGCCTGCCCGTTCTTGATGTCTCTACGACAGCCAGAGCAGTCTGAGAACACACACACACACACACACACACACACACACACACACACACACACACACACACACACACACACACACACACACACACACACACACACACACACACACACACTAAGATAACATTTAACATCCAACCAGGCTCTTGCCAGTCAATACTACACTAAATGTGTTGGGCCAAGTCGATCTGGTGGTACACAAGTTCAGGTACCGATATTCTTCTTCATTATTTCAGGATGTAAATGTATGAACTGAACTATTTGAGTTCTTGTGCTCTTTCCTGTAGATTATTTTTTTAAATAAGCACCTTTCAGTCCTATAGATAAATCCGCTTAATGCAGAGGCTTTATGAGTCTGAATCCTCTATTGATCCCTGGTCTATATATAGTTGTCGGTTGCATAAGGTCAAGTTAAGATGGAGAGTTTAGGTCTGCTGGATCTCGTAGTTCATAGTGAGTCATTGACCTGGCAGGATCCCAAGAGGATGACAGGATTTTAAAGGTAATACCAACTGTTGTGGCCACAGCTGGCCAATGTCCACTGCATAATACACTGTCTGATTATGTCTGCATGGGATCACAGTCTCGGTCTGTTCTAAAGCTTTAATAATAAATAGTTTTGATTAAATGTCCAGAGTAAATCATACAAGAGTGAACTTACTGCCGGAACTACTGACGTCGTTAGGAGAAGGAGACAGGGGTCGGATACAGCGCTGACAGAGGCATTCCTTTCCACGGAAGGTGACACAATCCCCAGCAGGAAAAGGCTGTCTGAGAAACAGAGAAAGAGACAGACATATACCACACAGTTCTTTGAACAAACAAAAAAACATGTGCCCTCAAAATTCCCAAAACAATATAAATACTTTGTTCACACTTACTTGCAAACGGTGCACACAAAGCAGGCTGGGTGGTAGGTCTTCCCCAGGACTGTGACCACCGCTCCCTCCACAAATTCCCCACAGCTGTTGCAGAACGTGCCGTGAAGCCTCTGGAAGTCCAGCGGGCAGAGGTAGTCACCGTTCTTCATGAAGAAGCCACTTTGAGCCAGGTCACAGCCACACACTGCACACACATGATGACATAATGAACACATTAAAGCTGAAATAATCTGTTGTTTCATTATCTTTGGATCAATGGACTCTGTGTGATGTGAAAGGTGTCGCTTGCCACTCACAACCTAGTTTTAGTTTTTGCTCATCAACCGCTGTGACATAGTACGTGAGGCTCAGCAACAAAGTTAGTGACTAGCGGCTGAGCTAATGCAGATAGAGTAGACTAGAACACGTTTGGTTAAACTTGTTTGTCATAAAAAAGGTTTAAAAAGGTGATAAAATGTGTCATGTTTTCATGAATTAAATTTTTTGTTTACTGGTTGCGGAATTTGTCATTACATTTTGTTTATATTTATTTAATTTTTTTTTTCATCTACATATACATGTACATGTTTTCTAACGTTGCGTTTTGCCCAACATTTCCTTTTCTGTGTTCTTTTTTGTTTTTTTGTTTAAGAGCTTTGGGCCAAAGGTATTTGTAACTTCTAACATGAAAAATCTGTTTTTTATAAATTGAATATTTGTTGTCTTTTGTATTTTGGGTCAGTACTGTTTAGATTATCAAATTGTTTCATAGTAGTAAGTTAACAGCTACTACGTAATCCATCCAAGACATGAGATATATGCTACTTGGGCTGTCTGACCTCATGCTTCTGCCAGGGTTTCTGAAGTGTTCATGTGTTTAACAAGTTATTTGGGGAGGAGGCAGTGTTTTCTCCGAGCTTGTTGCGAGTCATTTGATACCACACAACCCGCCCAGCGCTGTCTCTCTGCACCTGCCACGACAGAATGCACAGGACAAATGGCAGAGATGCCAAGGAAGGATTTGTGCTGCTCTATTCCTGTCCTACTGTAAATCACCTTTCCTAAAAATGCTATTTTTAAGCACAAACAAACACTAATTCCTCTGAGATTGCTTCATAGAAATAACATATAATGAACTGTACCTATCTTCTGATGTTCATAAATGCATGAGTGCCTCAGATTCTTAGCTGATTTTATACTCAAATAAACGGACACATACTTGTTTTCACTGTGACAGTTGTTTAATTTGCCTTCACCAAAAAAGGCTTATTCTAATTCACATTTTGAAACCTTTTGAGCCAACTTGTGATTCGGTGAAGGCCACAGGGTCTTCCCACTGTTAAAACACTGCAGGCTTCTGTGCTCTGAAAGTCTCTTTGTTTCTTCTGCGCCGTAAACATTGTCACAATGCGGTGAAAGGCCAACAACAGGAGAAGCTTGCTGGTTTCGATTAGTGGGGACAAAAGCCTGCTGAGGAAATATGTTTTCCACGAAACAAAGTAACTCTGGTGAATGACTGTCTGACGAGGTTCTCACAACCAACCATTATAGACGCAGAATATTTTGTAATAAATTGAATGGCACCAGCAGGCAAACTAACCTTTTCTAAAAATAAGGTATTTTAATGCAACCTAAAGGGTCAAATAGTACTTGCATTACTGCTTGCATTTGGTCTTTTTAAATGTGAACACAAGTTTTAATCCAACTGGAGAATCAACACTGACTTTAAATTCCTAATTTAAAGTCAAACCCCACCACAGTGTTCCAGTCCTGATGAACAGTGCCAGTAGCAGATGCATTATTAGGCATATGATAGTATTCATGTTACAGAGTAGCCTATGAAACACTAACACCACGCACCACTGAGAATACATCGATGTAGGAAGTAATTTGGAGCAAAAGTCACAAATTCAGTCACATCAAGGCAGCTACGAATGAATCTCCACTGTACGTGAGGAAATAAATAAATTGGATTGCTTTTAAGTTTCCAAAATGTCCACATTTAGATACCATTGCCCTTGCCTAGCCTGATTAAATAAATCTGTCTCAATGTGACGTGGGATAGTCCAAATGTGCAGATATTGATGGTACTACTCACCTTTGCAGGTAAAGCACTTTATATGGAAGTGGCTGTTCTGTACGCGCAGCACCTGTCCCTTGCATGGGTCCCCACATCTTAAGCACGGGATGACTTGCTTCTCCCCTGGAGAACACGGCTGGCCGCCTTCCTGAGCTTGTAGCACTGCAGGAGGGGAAGGAATAAATTAATTAGTTAAGTCTCAACAAATGAATTATCCCTGTTTGCGTATAAGAACGTCATAAGAAATGTCATTTTATAGTACCTGTAAAGGCCCGGGTTGGAATTTACTATCTTTTTGCCTCCTCCTTTATAAAAAAAACTCTCTCTTTATTAGGCTTTAATGAAGCAACAGTCATGAAACCACATGTAATTGTTTAGAAGTACTTATACACTCTCATGTATTTGCTAGTTTTAATGTTTTATCATGCAAGGGAAGTTGAAATGTCCCGAACCATTTTGTAAAGCAGTCTGTTACAAAAAAAGGTGGGAAAACATCAACAGTCAACAGAAGGAAGTAGTCAGATCTTTTACTTAAGTATTAATACCACATTGTTTGAAATACTTTGTTACAAGTCAAACTCCTGATATAAATATTACCTAAGTAAAAAGTAGTCATTAAAATATACTTGAATACCTAAAGTAAAAGTAGTCATTAGGCGGATTAAAAACCATAATATATTATATTACTGGATTATAAACATCTCTTTAATGTTTCAGGTGGTAAATGTGAGGCTGATTATAATTACTTTACATACTGCTGCTTACGTAATAAAGCATAATAATTCATTATTTATTTATGTTTTGTATTAATAATATGAAAGTAAATGTTGTCAAATAAATGTAGTGCAGTAAAAAAGTACAATATTTACCTCTGAGATGCAGTGGATTAGAAGTGTAAAGTGTCAAACAATGGAAATACACAAGTAATGTTCAATTACCTCAAAGTTGTACTTGAGTAAATGTACTTTGTTACATCCACTGGTCCTCAACCATGCTAGCCACTCTTTAGCTAATTATAAAAGCTAGCAACAGAATGCTAGCATGCGCACAATGACATTGATAATATCTACACAGCAAACATAATGAAATATCATTGTGTTTGATCACCAACATTTTCCAACACTTCCAAACTGTTCATCCTTTTCTGCCTGAGTAGTTAATTACAATAAATACAAAAGTCCCTCCTGTCGGTGCTCACATAACTGAACGTAATTAACAGACACGCTTTCCTTGGGCAGGGAAACACACACGTACACACACGTACACACACGCACTCGCACACACGGCCACAGTAATCTGTCGAGTGCCTCACGGAGACAGACAGGAGCTCACGAAGAAGCCATTTTTTCTCACGGTAGATCTCGCTACAACATCAATCAGTGTTCTGCATGAACCTCATACTGTAGCAAGAACCTCATTCCTTGGACTTTTGTCTCTTTCATGTTTGCGTGGCAGCAGAAGCAGTGGATGCCAGTGCAATCTAATCACGGTCCACTTGAGAGGCCTTGAATGTGATTAGCAGAGGAGAGAGGGGAAAGAATGTGACGTGTTGAGAGCGCTGTGGAGACAACCGGCACACAAATAGATAAACACATGAACTTCATCTTTTCTTTTCATTTTGTTCATTAATACTCTTGCCAGAGAAAAGCAGACCCTCTGTATATGTGACTAACATGTATGAGTTGTGTCTCAACAGAAAGGTTTCCTCACACAGCTGGAAGGGGGAATGTTTTCAGACGTTTCCCAACTCAGTCTTGTGAATACTAAGAACATTGAGTCAAGTACATCGGTATGTGGCCCCAGGTCTGCCCCACAACAGGAGAGATTTGTCACTATGGTAACAAGCATGAAGTAACAAACTAGATTAAGAGACCATGCTTCCAAAAAGGTTAATATAAAGCTCGCTGTAACTGATTGTACAGTTGAGGAAGACATACCAGTATACGCACATTATGCAGTGCTGTGGGGATCATGAACTTCCACAGCAGCGGTAATGCAGACTGCATTAATGCTGATCGTGATGAGACAAAAACTAGTAATCAATATCTTAACATCCTAGAGCAGTCTAATTAAGTATCTGTATTTGCAAGAAATATAGGATACATATTTTACTGGAACTAAAAGCTTAAAATAAAAGTATAAAAAAACAGTTTGGTCATACTGAAATTGAAACAACTTTGATTAAATCATCCTTTGCTATTTCTTTGTTAAATTATAGATTATTCCTGCAAATACGAGAGCAGTAGAAGGGCATCGCATACTATCGAATCTCAAAACAATTTTTTATTACTGGCAAACTTGACAAAATCCGAGTGGGAATGTAACTCACTCCAACGAGCCATGGGACTCCAACGAGGACTGAAAACTCAGCCAAACTGGCCTTTGTCCGAGAACGCCTCAAATATTTGTTAATGACAGAGCTGTGATGCCAACACAACAACATCCTGATTATAAATGTTTGAAGGCTTTGTTTTGTTGTAAACTGACTGATGGAGAAGGACAGGTTATATACTACATTGTATGATGTGTATACAGTAATACAGCATTTGTGTGGTATTATCCTGGATATAAAGTATATCCCTTATACAGTATTCTTTTAGTTTATGCTCTTATGTAAATGGTAAAACTCATGTGTGGAGTCCTCAGATGGAAATATTTTAAGAATCCAAAATGTCTTCTGTTGTTTCTTGATCTCGCTCAGAACGTGAAGCTGATATGGTGTGAAGTATTAGCAAATGGTAGATTTAGAAAGAGAGCAAAGGGAGAGAAACCTGAGACGGACAGTTAATCACACAACCCATATCTCCAGCTATGAAAATCTGCATCTGTGTGTGTAAGAAGTGCGTACCTATTTTAAGTCTCAGAATCTTTTCATGTAGATGTAAATATACCTAATTGTATGAGAAGTACAAAGTAAAGTATCAAATACACGCTATGCAATGAGCTCATATAATAGCTTTTTGAATGCTATTAGTGTGTTTTATGGACTACTATTTGGCCGTGCTACTATATGTGTGTTAATAATGATCTTTAAAACTGCCGACGTCTTGAATTTCTTTTGGGTAGAACAATTTAACAGAGAACATTTCTAATTTCACTACAATCATGCACCTACAAGGAATACTCCCAAAAGCTTCAGGAGTCTCCGCTGATGTCAGGAGACTTTCATCAGCCACTAGTTTAGTGAAAGGAGTGAGAGCACTTCCTCCACTCTTACTCAGTACGAGTCACGACAGCGGCACAATAGAATATCTATCTGCTCCCTGTGGCTGCAAAACAGAATAATCAGAGAGAAACACGGCTAAATTCAGAAGTATGCTGGTCTTAACCCACCACTACGATTAGCTGTAACAGCTGTGACTGCACTTTCCCCTACTTGGCAACCACACTTTTTATCTTCCAATTCACTTTTCTAGATTTGGGAAAAAGTTCACAATATAAAAGTCACTATTTGCTAATCTTAAACAGGCCAAAACGTTTGTTTTTGTTTCCAGGACTCACATACGCGGATTACAAATAAGATGTAGTTTAAACAACACTGTACAGTAGAACACTATGTTAAACTATGTTAAAGAATAGTACAACACTACGTGCAAGAGCAGTTAATAGAAAGTCATGATTTGATTTGACCTTCAAATGCCACCATCACAAGTTGCAAACAAATCATAAGTAATTAAAGACAAATATATAACACAGACACCCTCTCATTCTCATCCGATACCACACACACAATCGCACATACTTAAAAATGTCTACCTTTCTCTTTCATGACAGTCTTTCTCGTCTGTTGGAGCCTCACTGCAGCGGATCACAGTGAGGGCAGGAACTAGGTGGACTGCTGGTCCAAGGGAAAGGGGGTGGTCCAAAACACAGAGAGCAGGAGTGTGTGTGTGTGTGTGTGTGTGTGTGTGTGTGTGTGTGTGTGTGTGTGTGTGTGTGTGTGTGTGTGTGTGTGTGTGTGTGTGTGTGTGTGTTCTCAAAGAGGACAGTAGGAGTGGCATCGTGCTTCTGAACCATGAACTCAACATGCTGAACAAGAGAGTGTTTGAATCCCAGATATTTAAATCTGGGCAAACAAGCTGATATGGTTGTGTATTATTTATTATTATAATTTTTTTTAGGTAAATCACACTAACTTTGTCGTGCTTCTTCTGCTTCAAATATGGTGATGACATTCGCCTACACTAACCATCTCATTGATGATGTATTTCAAAATGTCGGACACATATTTTCTTACTTTGCAGAAAATTGCCATAATATTGGTGTGTCTATAATGTAACTGTTGTTCAGTGCAGATGATTAGGTGATTATATTACGTGCTGCTGATATTTTTTACCTTTTCAAAAACTCTCTAGCATTTTGTGACTTTTTGTAACTAGCAAACTGAATATGGGTTGTCTCCTAATACACACAGGCTTCTATAGTGTGCATAGACGTAATTAAACCTGATAAATGAGGTACAATATTCCCGATAAGTGTGGTTAAAGGTTAGAGTGGAGACAGCTGTTAAATCAGGCAAAGGCTTGACAGCAGTCACAGATTACTCACGTGTCCATATTATAGTCTGATTGACCAAAAACCTTCAATACTCACGTGAATGAAGAGCTGTGGGGATGAATAATGATGCCAGTTGACAAGCAGACATAATATTAAATGCGTACAACACTGCTTGTCTATTAGCTTGATGTCTCGTTATTAAATAAGAATAAAGCAGACAGAACATGTTAAATATAATCATATGGTACAAGAACAAAAGTCCAAATTATAGACTGTAATGACACATCTTTAAAATACCACAGTAGGAAGTAAACTATTCTTTACCTGACATCTCTGCAGGTATACCGTCTAACTTCTCACACAAGATGTAGTCGTCGGGGTTGATGAAAGGCAGCTGCTCCATCATGGACTGTTTAGGAATGAGGTAGAGAATCTCTGCAATTTCTCCATCTTCAATAATCGACATGCGCCTGACAGAGTTCTTCCTCTTGACCCGGTCCAAAACTACCATTTCATTGCTGTGGCTGGAGCCGCAGATCTTGCCCAGACTGCTGAGGTTGAGGAGGCCCAACATGCTCGTGCCCTCGAGGCTCTCGGCCTCAGTTTAGGCTGCAGACTGACACCAAGTGAGAAACCATGAAGCAAATCTCGAGATGTTAAAAGCCCTCTGTTGAATGTCAGGTATTAAGTTGCCCTCTAAGACTTTGTGACTGACTCAGCGTGTGTGTGTTGTCCATCAGGCTGTCAAAGACTAACTCCTACCACACGCCCCTTAAGAAGATTAAGTAGGGTATATTTTTAGGGTTTATCTTCATGGTAAACAGAGGATCTGAGCTCAAGGAAGTCTCCATCAGGTAACCTTCTAGCCTTTATTACCGTGACCTTAACTCACCATCACATGCAATGCATCATTTTAGTAATCTAGTGATTGAAGAAGAAGATTATGAGCTCTATTGTATCATCCAGTTATGTATGCAGCTAAATAATTTGATTGTATGTAATGTCTGTCTGATCTTTGGTTGGATTCCGACTGAATACAAGGACCAGCTAGAAACTAAATATTGCATTTTCAGGAACCTTTCATAAACCGAGGCTGTAAATATTGTACATGTGATTGATTGTTTTCTCTCTCTGTAATCTGCTGCTATTTGGCATGGACTGCAGTCTTTTGAATGCTTAGCTTTAGAGCAGGGACGATTTAACCTGGAACAGAGTCAGGGACAGGAGTTTGGCACCATGAACCAGGAAATTTAGAGTCCAGAAGTATTTAAGGACTGCAGCATTATTCAAGACTGTCTGTCTGTCTTGTTGAGTTACGGCACTTTCTAATCTGCTTTTAATCAAAATGCAATGCTAAAAACTACTCACTGTGCGGACCATGTGTGAAAACGGGCAGAAGTCGATTGAAACTGCACAAGCTGTAACAGGTAAAAAAAAATCTGCAAAAATACTCATATAGTGCAAACCTTTCCTTTTACCTTTCTTTCTCTGATGGGAGTGCACATTTTTAGGAATTGACAAATAAAATTAAACGATGTGCCCGTCTGTATCATTTTAGAGGATGAGTAAGTTCTCCTGCATTTCAGTTAGTTACAGCTGATGTATTCTATTTTCAGAAATAAAGAAAAATAGCAATTCAATGAATGGCAACTTAAAATATAAATTGGCACAAATGGTACAGCAAGTAATGTGCGGAGGCTCAAAGGAATAAGAGGGAAATGTGTGTATACCGAAAACATGTCACTCTTACTTGCCATATTTGCCCGTAGATATTTAAAAGCAGTCTACATTCTCGCAGTTGTTGACAATATGATGGATGTGATATGAAGCACTGTTATCATGACTAGCTCCCCTAAAATACCCACACTGACCCACAAAAAGAGACCTGGAAAGTAAAAGTAAAAGTCATTAGGATAAACAATCTCTATAATACCATGCTTACTACAGGAGCAGTAGACTTATCCATTGCAAACAAATGTCTCAAGAGCTCTACCTACTGGCCGTAATGTGCAAAACATGCTGTGATCCATTTAGAAGAAGATTACACATGTTAAACTGGTCAATCTGATATTGCATATTAGGATTGTAGAGAAATATCTGGCTCTGTATATTCTCCTTCTTGGTGCTGAGCAGGTAGATGACAGTAGATTGTTTTAATAACTTTTTCACTAAAAACATTGATTTGAGTGGTAAGGGTGAACCAACACAGTAAGGTTGTGGGCCATAACGTTAAACAATCACCTGAAACTGGTTATGAAGCTCTGTAAAGCCGAGGAGAGCTGCAGATGGTACCAAGCAAATGTGTGGATGTCAGTAACACAAGTAACACAGATTGCACTCTCAAAACAGCATTTTATTTTTGCTGTTGTAAAAATGTTTAAGTTCCCTTCTTCAAGTACATTGTGAAATCTCTAACATTGAACAAACAGATAGGCGGTACAAATGTTTCACGATATAATCATTTAAAAAAAACAGACATTACATTTTTATGAATTACATGTTAGCGGGAACATTCCCACATTTTATGTGGATGCCCAATCAGTGTTGGTGGTCAATTGACTGCATCTACCATCCACGTAAAAGGTGTCAAATATTTCCTTTATGATTAAGCGACCTGAATTACGTTCACACAGTCAGTTACGGCAGTACAGTTGGAAGCTAAAGCTTTGAGAGAGTTTGATGTTTTACTTACCTGTGTTACTGTAAATACTGTTTAACAGGGATTTATTGATTCCCACTCATTAAACTGCTCCATTATCTGCAGTAACAACAGCAGACAGAATGGAGAGGTCATGTGATTTTCAGTGAGGTGTGCAGTACATAGAGTCCCATTTGAAGTGTTACATGTAAAATACAAATATAAAAAGAGAAATGTTTAAACTTGAGTAAAATGTGAACAAAATTTAGGAGTTTTCCGAAGGAGATCTGACCGCCTCGTCCTCCTCATCCTCATCCTGCTCTTCCTCTCCCTGGTTGAGTGGCTCTCTGTCGGAGTCTCTCTCTGCCAGGCCTGTCCTCTTGGTGGTCTTGTTCAGGATCCCGCCCTGCAGAACAACACATATTAACTGAACACACTGTACTGTATCTTGTGCTGTAGTCAGCTGACAATAGATACACACAGCACATTTATAAAATGATGCATAGACTGTGAGACGTCTGACCTGTCTGTGATCAACAATGTTGAGCAGCACTGCGGTGACGATGCAGCTGATGGTGTTGGCCAACATGAAGATCATCATCCTTTGCCAACGCCACAACGGAATCTTAGTTTCACTGGTCAGGAAATGGAGAAAGCATTGAGGGTAAGTAAAGAGCTAACATTCAGCATGGACCATCAAGTGCAATGCAATGAGATCCTTATCTGAAACATTTACTACCTGGACTTGGTGCCCAAAATCTGCCCAACGACAAGATTTGACAACCCAATTCCAACCATCTGTACAGAGGTGGCCAGGCCCATGGCTGTTCCCAGAGTCGCCTGAGGCACCACGAGGGGAATAGACGGCCACATGCTGGACTGGAATACAGCACATATAGTTGAAATTAAAGTAGAGCACAAATACTTTTCACAATACATTTTCACTACCCCAAAGTATACGAATTGAGACAAATTAATCACTTATAAACAATGTATATGCCACGAGTCCTTGATCATTTCTATAGGCCTGAAACCAATAAATGAACTACCTGAGAGAACGCAGACGTTAGAAATGAAAATGTTTAAACAATGGCTTTTTTTGTTGGAAAAAAAAAATTGAAAAAAAAAGAATATCAAGAGGTTAAAACATAAAAAATTAAAATATAAGAAAATAAATAAACAATGGCTTCGACATTAACTCACAGCAGCAAAGGAGTAAGTGATTCCCAGCCATATGGTAGACACGAGAGGAGCAACAAAGGTAAAGGCCAGCAGTCCAAACACAGGCAGCGTGAGGACAGCACAGCCCAGTGCAAACACGCCACGCAGCCCTACGTAATCCTGGAACAATCACAAGAGAGGGTCACGTGTTACACCAACTGACCTCCATAAGACTGCCTTTTGAGCTTAGAGTGTGGAAACAGCTTTAGGTTACAGATGCTTACAATGAGAATGCCCACGCAGGCTGAGAGGACCAGTGAGCTGTCATATACCGCCCCGGCGACATAAGCCGCCTCCTTCTGCGTGTAGCCGCTGTATTTATCCTGAATGAACTTACTGGACAGAAACAAATACAGCAGTATGTTAAAACGTCATTGTTCTTTTCAGCGTTTATGCCCCGAGTTCATTACAATACAGTGATATGAAAACCTGTGTCGATAGATCTACCTGGCATCAGCAATGAACGGGAAGATGCCGTTGTAGAAGAACATGATGGTGAGCACCAGCAGCCAGTATCTTAGCGACAGGAGCTTCACATCCTGAATCCTCTACACACGCACACACACACACAAACACAAACAAATGATGTAATCGTTAATTTAAATTTAAAGAAAATAAGTGAGGTCAGATTTTCCATCTTTGCACTTTATAAACAGGTTATATGTGAAAGGTACAGTTCGTACCACTTTGCGGGACTCCTCTTGGATGGCGCCATCGAGACCCAGCTGCCTCATACCGATCTTGTCCAGGCCACTGACCAGAACGGCAGACACGAAGCCCATCACACATAGTAGTGCCCCTAGAACATATCATGTGAAAAATACTCTTACTTGAACCTTCTTTTACATTTCATTATTATTGCCACAACCCTTGAGGTTTCTCTCCCCTTTATGTATTACCTACCACCCCAGAGTGTCCACTGCATGCCATACTTTTCTTCGAACCTTTGGGTGAGGAAGAAGTTCAGGACTGAACCCAGGCGAGAGAAAGCCAGGGTCAGACCGAAAGCCAAGGCTAGCTCCTTCCCTCTGAACCAGAAGGCTGTGATGCGGTTCTGAACAACTTATAAGGAAGTAAAATGAGAAGAGCAGTTAAGGAACATTCCTCTGAGTTAACGCCACTAAGAGTAAGTATGTGACCTCTGGAACGGTGGCCTTACTGGTCAGAGATCCATTGCCTGATCCAAACAGTAGTCGCCCTGTGAGCATAAGCGGCAGCAGATAGGGAGTTCCTTTGAAGTGGGAACCCAGTGCAAAGAGCGACGAGCCCAAAACACACAGAAAAGAGAACAGAAATACTCCAACTGCAGAGAGGAGGAAAGGTGAAACAGTTTACCACAAGTTAGCATAAATCAGTTGTTTGATTTGCAGGAAAGATATTGATCTATTTTTGTAGACTTACAGCGGTTTCCTAATTTGTCAATCAGGAAGCCAGCCATAATCACCACGACTGCATTCCTGTTGATAGGAGAACAGAGCAACTGTAGCCGTTTTCCGATAAGCCGTTATCAGCCTGCAGTCGAGTCAATGAGTGTGCACTTACGTCCAAGCATAGATGGCATAAAGAAGATTGTACTGCTGAGGGTTCATCCCCAATCCCACCACACAGTCAACTGTGCCATTGATTACTGTTGCATTGGAACATGTCAGGTTCTGCCAGATGAGGGGAAGCCAGGGATTTAAGTTATTATCTACACAGAATGGGACAGATGGGACTACAGATGCTAATTATCTGAAGATATAATCTAGTACAGTGCATCAAATGGTGACATTTATGTTTGAACTGTACATGGTCCCTTTTAAATGAAGAGAATTAAATTAAATGATCTAACTAGCCACAAACTGAGGACAAAGCTGTAATTTTGACACCAAACTGCAAAGACCCTGGAAATCATTTGATATAGATGGTATCTTTAAGATGGTCCGTCTGCCCTGCTACCTCTCACTTACCCCTTGGAACTGATCCTGCAGCACACTCGGGATGTCGAAGCAGAAGTAGGAGCCAAATGTCAGCAGGCAGTTGAAGAACAGCACCACAAAGCGGTAATACACTGTCAAAAACAACAACACAGAATGTTAGTTTCTCCTGAAGTCTAACGTTCATTGACGAGCCCGACTTCACTCTGAAAGTCAGAACATGGACAGGAAGAGATGCACACATCTCCGGACACTTCAGTATCACATGTACACCAAGAGCAGCTTGTCACAAAGACTGATACAGGAAAACATTCCTGCCCACTGCTATAAAACTTTATAATAAGTCACCTCTGGCCAGATCCTCGGTAAATTAATCAACATCAATAGCGCATGCACTGCTTTTGTTGTTTAGTCACTGTACATACTTCTATTTCACTGTATATACACTTCATGTACACTGCGTATACATTTTTGCACTTTCTTTATCGTTTAATGTTCTTAAATTTAATACACTCTGCTGTTCTGTTTTGTTGTATATATTGAGTATCTTTCATACCTACTATTTTTGATTCTTCTACTTGCTTGCTGCTGCCACAAACACATTTCCCTGTGGGGCTGAATAAAGTATACATCTATCTATCTATCTATCTATCTATCTATCTATCTATAGATCTATATAAGATCAATTAAATGCATTTGCAGAATATATTCCAACCAGAATATTATTGGTTTTGACCCAGTGTTTTTTTTCTAAAAAGAAGACAGATTCTCCAGAAAGCTTTAAAGATCCAGACATGTTTTAAGACATTACCTATTCCGTTTTAAACAACCATTAGTACCAGCCATAGGTTTCACACAAGCTTCTCATTCTGCACAGCAAACCCTTCAAGTGAAGGAACAATAAGAAAAGCACATTTTTAAGTGCATTTCTTTTCATTCAGCCAAATGGGGAACGTGGTGTTGTTTACCTCACTGGGGAAAAACAACTGCTTGTGTGAAAGAATTTCAGCATCAGCTGAATTTATAATTCATTACTGCTACCAAGTCAGGGTTTTTAGTCACGTGAGCTCCTCAGCAACACTCAGCTAAAGCATAAACTGCTGAGTTGGTCTTTTAGTGGTCCTTTAGTTGTTCAGGGAAGTACCGACAGATGTTTACGAGACAGACGACTGGTTTTCGATTTGTTGACAACAGTATTTTCTTTGTGGGAAACACAACTCTGTTCGGACCTACCTTTCTCCGCCGGTTGCGTCATAGTGAGCAATAAATAAAGGACAGTGGCTATAAAATAAAACGTACGAATCCCATTCTTCTTCAGTGTTGTTTACATGAACAGACTGGTGAGCAGGACCGCAGCTCTTTAAGCTGCATGGAGGCACGTTGTGACGCGCGAGGACGCAGCGGGTTGTTTGGAAATCTACTCGCGCTGTCTGCTTCTCGTGGAAAATAAGTACAGCACCAGTCGTAGCAAAACCGCGACTGCCTCCTAATGGCAAAGAGGATTATCAGATTACTTTGAGGCCAGATGTAGTGTTTATTCCGTCTTCTATACATACATAATAAAAAGATTTGTATTTATGCTCTAGATTTCTGGCTACGGTAGGGTGTTATGTTTCCTCCCACAACTAAATGGACAATTAATACGTTGTCCTCAACCTGATCAATGAAAAAAAGAAAAATATATTCCTTTATTTTTATATAAACAGCAAAAAATACGTCATTGTGACAACCTTAATAAGATAACCTTAATTACTAACTGTTTTTCATGACAAAATGTGTATTTAAATGAGACTGTATATTTCATATAAATGTATTATTATTATTATTAGTATGCAAAATTGGATTTATTAATTCAGCAGTTGTTTTGTCAAGTTCATCACATGTGTTTATAACATACAGTATGTCCACTGGTGGTGAATACAGGCTCCAGAAAATATTCTGACAGTATTTTTAATTATTAATTATTTTAAAATAGTTTAATATTGCTCAAAATAAGAGGACAGTTTTCACAGGGTGCATCTCACGATAACGCTACTATGTGTTTGCATCATAGCGGACTTAAATAAGAATATTTTCATAGGCTTTTATTCTGACATCGTTTTTGGATTACATCGGCAAAAACTGAAAACGGAAGTGGTATTCCGTATTTCCGGACATTCTTCCCGCCTCTTAAAACCGCTAATTATTTAAAGTTAGGGTCAATTCCAATCTCCACCATTACGGACTCACGGACTTTGAGGCGCGCTCCCGCGAAGTCCGTGAGGGTTTAGGGCTGTCCCATTGTCACATCGTAGAGTGCTCGAGGCTCTCTGGCAGACATTTTGAGCCCTTTATGATCCCTTTCCGTAAATCAGCATTAGCTGCTGACTTTGCCTAAGGGAATTACCCACAGTTCATAGCAATGTGACGTTAAACACGCAGTTCCCAATGGAAGCATGAAGACGTAAAAAAAAAAAAAGGTAAACAAAGAGACACGTGGGCGTTTAGCCCGATAAAATACACTATAACATTACGGATTAAAGATGGAACATAAAAATACATGAAATCAGAGGAATGCAATCAGAACATATATTTATAAATATTTTGTTTACATTCCCGGGCGCCTCACAGGGCTGCCCAATGCTCCTTAAGACATTAAGGATGGGTTAAATGCAGAGGACACATTTCATGTATGTATGTACTATGACGAATAAAAAGGATTTCTATTTTTATTTCTATTCATCAAACATTTCGTTTTGACAAAAACGAGTAAATATATCATCTAAAATGACTTCTCATCTCGTGAGAAAGACGTTCAAATCAGTGAATAAAAAGTATAAAATAAATACACAATATTTTTTATGTAGTCACGTGATATGTTGCAGCAAAGTGCTGTCCCATTCATATTCACACCAGTTCAAGCCCTCACAGCCTCTCACACTCAGCTACTTAGCAGCTGACGTCAGTGAGTGCCTGAGGGCACTCACTGATAAAAATGATCGTATGTTTTCAGTTAATTTAATGGTGTTAAACTACTACTTATATTAGTAAAGACAAAGTTATCATGAGTGTCAGAGTGGAGATGTTTTCTGTCGTCTGTTACCGTTTAATAAACTGCATTGAGTATTTATATACTGTGATGTGTCCTGCTTATAAGCGCAGGATCCATTTCTACCGGCGGAATGCGTCTTATTTATTTATTTATTATTTACTTTGGTATGTTTTGAAATTCTGATTGTGACATCATTATAAAATAACCCACAATATAAATATAGTTTCTCTTCATTACGTGTTGTAAACAAGTGTTTCCTCTCTCCAGCTCTCTCTGATTTTAATTACATACATAATACAAGTTATTGAGGGAAACAACAGATCAAATCTTTGAAGACAGTTGTTTGTGGTCCTTTTGTTGTTCAGACCTACAATGAACATATTTTAACCAGATTGTGAATAAGAAAACAGATTTAATATATAACTTGAGTTTAATCTGTGATCGTCTTCACTCTGGTATTAAACTCCAGCATCAGTCCGCTCAGCTGCAGCGTCCAATCACATAACAGATGAACAGTGAGGGGGCGTGTCTAGCGTTAAAACACTTCCTGGAAACCTGGGCTGCGGACGAATAGTCAAATAATTACCTCCTAACGTCTAACCCTAAGCACTTTTCCTTAACCTCTGTGGAAAACGTCACGGGGTTAAGGAAAGATGGGAAGGAGAATTCATAAGGAGTTAGGAGAAGACAACCGCGGTGTTTGGCAAATCCGACTCCACTTTCACTAAGCGACGTAGTTATGACGCGACGGCAGGCGCATGTTAGTGACGTCAGTCTGTAGCCAGCGGTGAAACTACAATGTTCTGAAGAAGGACTACAAAAAGCGCAGTTTATATACTTCGTCCGTCTTCTTACAGTGTTGCGTCATAACGACATAAACAACCCGGTTCATAGTCTTACTTTAATAACGAGGTTGGAATAGAAATGAACGAAGGAATATGAAAGTGAAACCAACGTACAAAGCTACTAAAACTGTCTCTTTGTTCAGTTTCAAACATGCTGAATTAAATACGTTATCCCACAAACGATGTGTGTCATATATGTGTGTCTCATATCCCTTTATGTTGTTATGGTTTATTTACATGCAGATTATAATCTGATCATAAAAATATGCATACAACAGTTTATGAAACATCACACAACTCGTGTTGACTTGATATGTTTTATTGTAATGTGACAAAATAGTTGATTAAAAAGATGATAATCAGAAACATGACTCAGACTGAAGAGCTCGTCCAGTTTAACTCTTTCATTAAAGCTTCTGTAACTGAAGTCAAATAAAATAAAAGAATGAGGGCTGAAGCTGCAGTTCAACACCAGATAGAATATAAAATACGTCAGTTTGATCACTTTACAGCACTTTTCAGCAACGTAACGTTTGTAGTTTGCCAGCAGGTTTAACAGATTATTGAAAGTGTTTCCAAGTTATAGCAACAGTTATTTACATGATCTGCGTTTGTCGGTCATGATCGTCTGTACTCGTGAACGGCCGAATGATACGTCACTTTAAATATTGCCGCCGCAAGGAATTGTGGGTCGGCATTATCTCCTTTCCTTTCTTAAGGAAGGTCCAGTGGTTCCTATGCTAAAGGAGCTAAATTAGGAAGCATTGAAGCTCCTTTCCTTTGCGTTTGGACAATTCGACCGGCACTTATCATGGCGGCCACTGAGGTACTTCCGGGTCATTTCACTCAGTTAGGAAGGTTCCTAACCAAAATGGACTATTCGACCGCAGCCCTGCTCTCGGGGCTCCTCGATGATGGCTCCTCCGATTTCCCTCCTCGATCCTCCGAGCCGAATAAGAGGCTGCGGTCGAATAGTCAAATAATTACCTCCTAACGTCTAACCCTAAGCACTTTTCCTTAACCTCTGTGGCAAACGTCACGGGGTTAAGGAAAGATGGGAAGGAGAATTCATAAGGAGTTAGGAGAAGACAACCGAGGTGTTTGGCAAATCCGACTCCACTTTCACTAAGCGACGTAGTTATGACGCGACGGCAGGCGTATGTTAGTGACGTCAGTCTGTAGCCAGCGGTGAAACTACAATGTTCTGAAGAAGGACTACAAAAAGCGCAGTTTATATACTTCGTCCGTCTTCTTACAGTGTTGCGTCATAACGACATAAACAACCCGGTTCATAGTATTACTTTAATAACGAGGTTGGAATAGAAATGAACGAAGGAATATGAAAGTGAAACCAACGTACAAAGGTACTAAAACTGTCTCTTTGTTCAGTTTCAAACATGCTGAATTAAATACGTTATCCCACAAACGATGTGTGTCATATATGTGTGTCTCATATCCCTTTATGTTGTTATGGTTTATTTACATGCAGATTATAATCTGATCATAAAAATATGCATACAACAGTTTATGAAACATCACACAACTCGTGTTGACTTGATATGTTTTATTGTAATGTGACAAAATAGTTGATTAAAAAGATGATAATCAGAAACATGACTCAGACTGAAGAGCTCGTCCAGTTTAACTCTTTCACTAAAGCTTCTGTAACTGAAGTCAAATAAAATAAAAGAATGAGGGCTGAAGCTGCAGTTCAACACCAGATAGAATATAAAATACGTCAGTTTGATCACTTTACAGCACTTTTCAGCAACGTAACGTTTTTAGTTTGCCAGCAGGTTTAACAGATTATTGAAAGTGTTTCCAAGTTATAGCAACAGTTATTTACATGATCTGCGTGTGTCGGTCATGATCGTCTGTTCTCGTGAACGGCCGAATGATACGTCACTTTAAATGTTGCCGCCGCAAGGAATTGTGGGTCGGCATTATCTCCTCTCCTTTCGTAAAGGAAGGTCCAGTGGTTCCTATGCTAAAGGAGCTAAATTAGGAAGCATTGAAGCTCCTTTCCTTTGCGTTTGGACAATTCGACCGGCACTTATCATGGCGACCACTTAGGTACTTCCGGGTCATTTCACTCAGTTAGGAAGGTTCCTAACCAAAATGGACTATTCGACCGCAGCCCGCGGTTGTCTTCTCCTAACTCCTTATGAATTCTCCTTCCCATCTTTCCTTAACCCCGTGACGTTTTCCACAGAGGTTAAGGAAAAGTGCTTAGGGTTAGACGTTAGGAGGTAATTATTTGACTATTCGACCGCAGCCAGAGAGAAAAGAGAGCCCAGGAGAAGGAGGAGAGGAGACGAGAGCAGCAGAGGAGGAAAGAGGCTGCGGAGAACCTGAAGCGTCTCCGGCCAGAGAACTGCCTGAAGTGTCTGACTGTCTGCGTGGATCCAGGTAAGCCGTGCTGCCTTCAGGTGCTGTCGGAAGTGTATTCCGCCGGCGACGTGATTGGAACAGCTTGTCAACAGTTGGGAAAATATTGATAGAAAAAATACAATAATACATGCTACGAAATCCGCATACTGCAAACGTACAGGGGATATTGATTTAAAGTAGAATATTTTTATTTGATATTTACATTTTAGGAAATGTATTTCTCCATTTATTCTTTTTTTGATTTTGCCACAGAAGTATAACATAGCTGGATGGCTGTCAGTTTGTAATGTGTATTACTTATATAAGGAAGTAAGTGCAAACTTTCACCAATGACAATTCCATGCAGGGCAATTCATATTTACCAGGCCTCATGCACAAGGGTGTTCAAATAACCAATTTCCAATGCGTTTTTTTTTTAGGCGTACCAGAGCTTGAGTCAGAGGATGCCAGAAAGGGGCTTTTAGCTGATCTATTAGTGAAAAGTGGAGGTAAAGAGAGACGAGTGGGACCGGAGATATCAGCTAGAGTTTACCGCTGCTTCACTGCCCACAACCCGCAGCTTGTCCTGGACTGATCTGTCCACTTGAGGACCAGATGGACGGATGTCAGCGAGGATTAATCTGGTATCTAATGACACTTTGTCACCACTAGGCTGCTAATGTGTTAATGGTATTGTTTACAAGCTAAGAATGTGCCTTACATATGTCCACCTTCCAGTAAAGCACTATTTATACTCATCTGAACTTCAACAAATTTGAGGAATATAATATATTTAGTAAAATAACTAATTATATGATTTGTACAATATTTTTAGTTTGTTGAAAGTATTGTTATAGTTAGAGGAACCTTGATAAACAATTTTTTTTTGTTTACCTGTAAAATAGCCTATAAAATGAGCTGCAACAGAATGTTTTTTGTTTTATTTTAGAGAATTTCCAGAGTAAGAAAAGTAATAAACAAACTGTAAATAAAAAAACAAAACCTAAAAAAAAAAAGAAGCCAAATGTTGATTACAAAACACATTTACAAAATGTAATTTCCATTGTATCAAAAAAGCAACTCTTTTTCTCCCTGGAGTCTATCCCTGAAATAATGTTTTTGTCAGTTTAAATCTGGCCTTCCAAAGACTGACTGGTAGATAATTCTTCTTATCTTTTATTAATAACTCAATTATATAAATTGGCGAAGTTGTGAATAAATAACCAGGATGTCACTCTAACATCTAATCTTGATTACCGTACTTTTCGGGTTATAAGCCGCTCCTACGGCTGATCAGTGTCCCCGCTGTAGCAAGCTAGTAGCGCTGCTAGCTAGCGCTGCTAGCTAGCGCTGCTAGTAGCGCTGCTAGCTAGTGCTGCTAGTAGCGCTGCTAGCTAGCGCTTCTGCTGCTACCGGCCACTGCTGCTGCTACTGCCCGCGTCCCCTCTGCCCAAGTCGGGTGTCGAGCCTGGTCCCGCTACCTTCGGTGGTTTTCAGGGAGCTAGCGGAAGTTAGCGGGGAAGTGACGGAGCGCTAGCAGGAGCCCCAGCTGGCTACAGCGGGGAGCTGTCGGGGACACTGACCGAAGGCAGTAGCGGCTTATAACCCGAAAAGTACGGTAAATGTCTTACTCACTACACACTCCTTATTCATCACCATTGTTTGAATATCACAATATTGTTAAATAAAAAAGAAGCAAGAATCCACTCAAACTAAGTATTGGCTTAATCATTATCTCCATGATTTCCAACTGGAGATGTCGATGGCAATGGTAGAATAGCTGTCTGCCAAATACATATTGACTGCAAGGTCAAGTCCAGCGGCATCTTTTGCATTGGTAGTCCTCCGGCTCAGAGCTGCAGCTGTCGTAGTCGCTGCTGGGAGGACTTGGAGGATAGTGCCAAGTGCAGGGATGAGCTTGAGATGACATTTGACAGGGGCAGTGGTATGGGACTGTGTCAAGAAATGGGCTGCTGCAGGGGCTCGGGGAGGTGCAGGCACTCTGGGTGGAGACTGGGCTCGGGATGGGGCAGGAAGGCAGGCTCATCTCCTCGTGGAAATCCTCGAGCAAGTCCTCGCGCTGCTCCGAGGCTTCGGGGTTGCTGCTGAGGGAGAAGACCCAGCCTAGCTGTAGGTGGAGGACGGTGCGCAGGCCCAGGGGCAGCTCTATAGCATTAAGTACGTCAGGGCAGCCGGGCAACATTTGACGGAGCCGGGCACAGCAAAGGTACTGCAGAGAGGTGGGTGTGTAGCAAGCACGGATCACCTTCATACTGCTTTTAGCTGCCGTGGAACACACCATGGGGTAGAACTTCTTGTTCTTCAGCCTTGTGGCAGCAACACCTGAAAACACCACGAGGCAGTTGTAACTAAAATGCAGTTTTCTTGTGTTTTATGGAGCCTGTATTACAGAGAAACACGCACCTATACAGCGCCGATTCTTGTAGAAGGTCAGGGTACCATGCCAGGTGTCCAGGTGCACACCTATAATGGAGCCCTGGCCAAACCGAGAGGAGAACTTCACTTTGTCCCCTTTGTGCTGGAGGAGTCCTTTAAACAGATTTAGATAAGAAACAGGATGTATATTTCATTTTTTTGTGGTGGAGGAAGTATGTAAAATATATTAATAATACTACAATGGAAAAGGTCACTGGTTCCCACATTAGGGGTCGCCAAAGCAAGTTCATTGCATAGTTTATCAGTTCTTCTGTAAAGTTATTGTTATGCATCATAAAATTATTAAAATATGTCACTCAGGGGTCGTCACTTTACTCATGCATGACACTTGACATGCATTTAAAATCCTACTTAGGTGAAGGTGCAGAAGTATTATCAGATACATTTTATGAAATTTAATGGATCAAATAAGAATAAAAAGGTATTCATTAACCACTGTGTGTGAGATATATGATCATATATTACATCGTTAGATTGTATGCATCATACAAGGGGCGGGGCTGTGGCGAAACCCATGACACAGATACAATAAACTGCCTCTCAGTGGGGTGTCCATGTTCTAAACCTTCTTTGATATACAGTTTAGTCCTTTCGTCCAGTGGTTCCCGATTTAGGGGTTGTATTTTGTTGAACTTTTCACCGCTGGGAGAGTCTCAGTCTTATAATTCATGGTATATTTCAAACTTGTATTGAAATACCTGTGTAGGAGAGTCCCCAGCTGTCTTCATCGTGGCCCAGAAGGCTGCCGAAGCTGAATTTGAACTTCTCCATATTTACCTCTGCAGTTCCAATTCCCACCATCTACACCAACAAAACAGTCAAAACATGATCAAAACAGGTTAAGTAGCCTTATTCTAGATCTCCTCTATACGATCTGATTGCAATGATCCTCAAACACCAAGCAGAGATTTAGAAACATCTTCAAGCCACTGCTACAGTATGAAGCCACTGTATTATACAAGGGAGTGCTACCCACCATATCGGTTCCGTAGACGGGAGAGGTCATCTTGACTTCCCAGAAGTGCTGGCCGTCTGCGAGCTCCTTGGTGCCACGGATGGCGGCTGTGCCACAGCTGTAGTCTGAGTGAAAGCTCACCTTCCTATTGTCACAGCTGAGGAAAGCTCCGGAAGACTTGAAGCGCTCGTCCCACTCCCAGTCAAAACCTGGGAACACAAACGCACTGACGTCTATAGTAGCTGGATAGTTATGAGTTCATACTTTGTTCATTGCAATATCTGAACAACTATTGGATGGATTGGAATATGTCGTTATATGCTCACAAAGCCAATTTGTAATATCATTTCATAATACTGTGAAAGCTGTATGATGTTATAATAGTCTGCCCAGCTTCAACACCACACTTGTGCCAATTTACAACATATTCTGCTGTGTCCATATGGTGTATTACTGTCATCAGCGTTTGCTCACCCTCATCCTCCTCCCCACAGAGGCAGTCACTGGTGACCCCAAAGCCAGGGCTGGGCGCTTCCTGTCGGTCACACTGGCAGAAAGACTCCCCGATCACCGGCACTGTGCTGGGCAAGGCAACCACGTCAGATTCGGCCTCAGGACTCTCCAGGTAATCCACCTCGGACTCCATGTCGCTGATCTGGTTGACACAAACAGCATGAACAGCATCTTGTAAGTTTATCGACGTGGCCATGATCCAGGGATGTTGGCTTGGTAACAGAGAAAGGATTTAGATCCAGTGGAGGGCGTGAGGATTGTATTCAGCTTTATATAAATTCCACTGGAAGCCCTGATGCCTTTTCTTAAAAAGAATAACCTCTTGGCAGCGGCAAGAAAGAGTAACCTGGAAGAGCCTGGACGGAAATGACACTCAATCTTGCTTTCTTGAACGGTCGATAATCCAAAGAGCCAAATGAGAGCCATGTTTCAAAGACTCAACAAGAGAACCTTTTACCTAAAAGCTGTTCATGGTTCCTATTGGTTACAGAAGTCATGTGTTCTAGAAAGTAAAATTAGACCTCTTCCAAAAATACTGTGCCTCCTTTCCTTGCCTTTGAAGACCCGACCATCTTTTCCACACAGACATTTCAGTCATGGAACCGTCCCAGTGGAAAACTACTGGTACTCGGGTAGAACTATTATCTGTCATATCTGGTCGTAACATATTTGTTCTGATGACACAAACTTTGTGGTTTCGTATCCATCTTACATCAAGTAAGTGATGCTTGTAAGTGTCTCTTTATCCAGTAATAATACATTTGTATATGTATCTCCTAGTCCTTTTAAAATTCTATCTTTTCCGCTCCACACTTTGCTCCACTTTTCTTTTCACCTGACAAGCTCCATGTCTCACCTGTGTTGTTGTTTGGCCTTCCCATTCCTGCCTGTCTGATGTCTGGATCACTGCCATGGCATCTGTCTCTTGCCGTGTCTCGCTCCAGGCTAAATGCCGAGCGCGGCCGTTCTTGCCTCTTCTCAGCATGGCAGCTCTGTGGACAGCAGACCCAACTCATTTACGACCAGCTGGCATGTGTGCAGCAGGCCCTTTCCTCCTTTTATGTCAAGTAAGGGCAATGTTGAACTCCTGGTCCACAGCTTATTTGTTTGCCGAGTTCATATTATTTTTGGACACATACAAAAACATATCTACTTACACATTTTTGAAACCTAGAAGGCTGTGTTCAAGGAAGAGAGACAGAAATAGCTCACCATTTCAAATTGAAGAGGGCTTTTGGGGATTTAACAACGAACAGATTCAGCTGAATATGAGTTTAAAAGTGCAAAATGAGGTCTCAAACAAATATATTTGTTTACATATCATAAATCTAACATTAGAGTACATCACCTTAAATTGGTTGCATTATTTCTAAATTTGAAGATGGTTACTTCTGTGGTTTGACTGAACGGAAATTAGGTCAGTTAAAATTGTGAATAGCAAACATTCACACCAAGCTTTTATCACTTCAACAGTGTGTTCACTAACCTTTACTCTTCTTACAGTCAATGTGAAGCTACAAAATATCTTTGTGTGGAACCTACAGACTGATCTTTGTGCGCTAGATCACCAAGCTCTATCTGTCCCATATGCCGCAGTTGGCAGCAGGAAATGTTTCCATGCACTTGTTTAACCTTTAAAACCAAACCCTGTGCTTTGCCACTGTGGCAGCTTTACTGCTCACTAGCTTCCTCTATAGACACATATGAGGTCCTGACCTAGTGACTACTATGTGTACCAATCATAAATTACATCTTCTAATATCACAGAATTATGTGGCACTTTAAATTAGTACAGAAGAAACATTTACAATGAAAGTGCATTCACTGATTCAATAAATGAGACCTTCTCCATGTGTGGCATATCTACGTTTGAGGAAACTTTAGGGGAAATGTAAGTCAAGGTATGACACAGTGTGACACAGGGAACGATGTCAGTATAACAGAGTAGTATACATTGAAAATGCATGTGCATCCAGTGAAGCTGAAGCATTTCCAATGACGAAAACTTAATTGGCACTAAACGGTTTGTATGTCTACAGTATGACACTATTTTTGATAACTCCCCCCTCTCTGCTTCCAGGTGTATTGAACAAAAACCAAACAGTATATGTTTGCTATAATTAAAAAAAATCATATCTGTGTTGAACTGTTTACCACTTTCACAACCAGTAACCATTATAATAAATTGCCTCAGTCAACAAGAGTATTTCTTTACTGAACGCTGTACCTGATAGCATGTCATAGTTAATGCCACCACTGAAAACAGCAGCTGGTGAAGGAGGTAACTGATATAATTTAGATTAGTTAGTCTGAAGCTAGTCTCACTTTAATTGGGCTTTACCCTACATACTGTAAATGCATCATCTGGAAAACCCAGACCTCAAGACCAACTACTCTAACTTTGTCAGCCAGTGTTCAGACTGTATGTACCATATGAATACAGTTGCAGTGGGCCAGTAACGGTCATTGTTTCCATGTTTCAGATATTAAATGACTGAAAATCCCACCACTGCCCATGTCCTGCCCAAACTTTATTTTTAAAATACACCAGAAGCAAGTCATTCTAGATAATAGCATCCGCTCTATGTTTAAATCTCAGCATATAGACTACTGTGTATTCAGTATACCACTTCAGCCGATGTGCTTTATTTAAATCTTTATTCTAACTTAGCCAGTAAACTCAATGAACCACAGTACAGCATGCGTATCTCCATTCTAGCAGCAGTTGTGCTCTTACCTTACAGTAGTCGTCCTATACACTGTGTTGCAGTGGCTCATTTGAATGCCAGTGTGTCTCTATATCGGACCGTGTGACAGGTGGAGTTCACGCTCTGCCCCACTTCGCAGCAAGCGAGACGTAAACATGACCACGCCCTCATTGCATGCTTATTGGATACGACGCTAAAGGGGGAGGGTTTTATGTTGACTTATTTGTTTATCTTTAACTTAGTGAGTAACTATTTAATACCTGTGGTCTTTTTTTGTTGTTGCAAATGATTACACTGATGATAACCACTATTGCAGGTGACAGGAATGATTAGTATATTTATCAGCCATTCAACAGACTTCTAGCGTAGTACAAGTATATACTACTGCTATATATATATATGTATATATCAAACACATTTCACAACCAGGAAAACACAATAATCACGTTCTTCCCAGGCTCTGCCAAACATTTTGAGCATCTGTGGTGGTGCTGAATGCGCCATGGTGCGCAACGGCAGCCTATTGGTGGCCTTGAAAGAGAGGCGGGACTTAAGTGTAACATGCGCTTATCTGATTGGCGAGTTAGCGCGTGACGATGCACGGAAGTAATTGAGCCCCGTGCAGCGTGCATGAGTCAAATCCAAAATATGGAACAAAATAATGGTAGGTCTGCGTTACCCGGTGAACGAAGTCCAGGTTAATTGAAGCTCGTCCATCTGAACAAGAACCGTATCCTCGTTCTTTAGGGTCGCCAGCTGTCAGTCACGTGACATGTGTCCCATGTATAGCTCCGCTAACGGGCTAGCGGATGCTAATTGGAAGTCAGCTTAAGTTTTAAATATTCAGCTCCGTCACAATATTGAAGCAACACCACGTCCTCGGAGACGCTATTGTTTTAACCTAGCGTATATGAAAAGGTCCACTATGGTAACTCATGTTAAACTATTCCAAAGGAGCTCTAATTAATTAACCCAGTTACGTCGAACGTACTGCCCCAACTGCGACACTTCTCTCTTGCGTCGCATTACTCTGACGGCTAACATTACCGACTCTCGTGACCGATGTGTCATATGATTTAATAAACTTAAGAAATAGCCATTCGAGTAATTTACCAATTGTCTTTCTCCTTTCCACATGAGACGGGAACCTGTCGCAGGTCCGGCATGTTGTGCTGGTCCTGTCGGGGAAGGGAGGCGTGGGCAAGAGCACCATCACCACGGAGTTGGCGCTGGCTCTCAGGCATGCTGGCAAGAAGGTGAGCTCCAAGACCAGCTGAGTGTCTGTGCAGCAGAACACCTGGGTGCTGACACTTTGTTACCCTTTTGTAAGACTGTATGTGGTTATGATGCATGTACAATGACATTGCTTTGAACATTATATATATATATAACATAATATGTTGCTCACCATAAGTGAATTGACTGACATGAGTCTGTGTTCATCAGGTCGGCATCCTGGACGTTGACCTCTGTGGGCCCAGTATCCCCCGCATGCTCGGTGTAGGCCGGCCTGACGTGCACCAGTGTGACTCGGGATGGGTGCCGGTCTACACTGATGCCCAGAAGAGCCTCGCCCTTATGTCCATTGGCTTCCTGCTGGAAGACCCAGATGAAGCAGTGGTCTGGAGGGGGCCCAAGAAAACAGGTACGCTGTTCTCCAATTGAACCGGTTTGGTCCACTACTGGGCAGTGATACTATTTAGTAGATCTGTAATGTGGGCGGAGCACTCATTTTATGTGTCTACTTTAATGTGATTGTTTTTTTTAAAGGAATCGCACACAAATAAAAATAATCATCGTAAAATGATCCGTTTGTCTGCTTTAACATCTATGTCTCAACACAAACCTCTGTGCTACAGTTTCAACTTTTCCCAAATATGTTTTCCTATCTCTATGTCCTGTCCCACAGCTATGATAGCCCAGTTTGTGTCAGATGTAGCGTGGGGAGAGCTGGATGTGCTGCTGGTGGACACACCACCAGGGACCTCAGACGAACATTTGGCGGTGCTGGAGAACCTTAAAAAACACAGAGTGGACGGAGCTGTGTTGGTCACCACACCTCAGGTACTTACTGTCCATAACGGGAGCAAAAAGACTCACTCACACTGACAAATAAGCTCACAAAATGAGCTTTGGCTGTTGACCGCCATCCAATTGATGGTCCTGCATGTGTTTTTGAAGTGAGGTGAAAGAGTAAACTGACTGGCGCTGTTGTGACCCAGATTTGCTGCGATTGAGTTCCTATTACTTTACCTGTAGACTGGAGCCGAAGCGGAAACATTTTGTTAGTTGCATGGCATTCAGTGACAATTGTTCTTTTTGGTCTTGTGTTGGCTCCAGGCGGTATCCACAGGGGATGTGAGGAGAGAGATCACCTTTTGTAAAAAGACGGGCGTACGGATCCTGGGCATCATCGAGAACATGAGTGGATTTGTTTGTCCACACTGCTCAGTATGTCAACTTTCATACAATTCAGATGTGTAATAACAATACTTTCTAATGAAATTGTATTTCCAGTAATCAGCATGGCCCAATTTGAAGTGTTCTCAATTAGTAAAATACATGCATTATTTATTGATAATTATTTATAGTTGATTATATCCATTTAAAGAAATGTTCTCTCTTTTCAGGAATGCAGCAATATATTCTCAAAAGGTGGAGGTGAAGAGTTAGCCAAGTTGACTGGATCAACATTCCTCGGTGAGATCAGATGGATTGAGTTCTGTGTAATGTGCGTCATGTTAGCTTCCAGCCACATGGTGTCACAACGCGCTGTGACTGCACATCACTCCTCACCCACCATTCATGATTTAGGAGGCATTTTACGTGACTGCCATGCTGCTAAAATGGTCGATCCAGATTTCAAAGCAGCTTAATTTAGGTTAAAATACCTAAATTACCTGATACATACATCTCATTAATTGATAATTTCATGGTTTCCCTCTGCGGTTGTCCGCTTTGTGTGCAGATCAATCTCTTGAGTAATGATGCAGCTAATTCAGTTACCCTGCGACAGTCACGAGCCAGCTGTAGTGCTGCATAGCTTTAGCTGCGCGGGTATGTGATCAAGTCAATGTCTCATAACAGCCACTTGGTTCTCACTATTGACCCTCATTTATTAGTGTCATTTGGAAGCGTTACCTTCAGGCTTAAGGTTGCTTAGAGACTGAAGTGGTGCTATTAATTGATTCAGTAATCAACAATTCATCTTCTCCGTTTCAGGTGCTGTGCCTCTGGATCCTCTGCTAGGCGCCAGCATAGAGGAGGGTAAAGACTTCATACAGTCTTTTCCCGAGAGCGCCACTTTCAGTGCCATCAGCAGCATTTCTCAGACTCTGCTCAACAGCCTCCAAACAGCATGAGCTGTGAATGTGTATAAACTCTGCATTGCGTTTACATGTTATCAAATGTCCTCTGTAGAATGCTGACAGTCATCGTGCAGATACAAGTATGCTGATGCCTGTGTTGCATATTGGCCTGTACAGTTTAACACAATATACAACTATTTACTGATCTTGTTTTATACCTTTAAATAAAATCACCTTCTGCCACCAGTACAATGCAGGCTTTGTGTGCCGTTATCTTTCGGTGCTGCAGTTCGAAGTGTTAACCAGTGTGAAGATTTCCGGCTCTCACTGCAGAGTGACAAGATATGACTGCTGTAAAACTGCAACTGAGCTAATAGTTTTACTGTAGATTTAGACAATTTTACAGTAAATCATGCTGCCTGTAGAAGACTTGGAATGTGCCACCGTAAAATATACAGTACTGAAAACACTAGGTGTTGGAAGCCAGTCAAAACTAAGTTGGAATCTTCTTTAATTCGATTGCGACACATGTCGATACATCAGGATAACTTCAATACCAGTGGTGATACAGGATTGTAGATTGGCGCTTTAGTAAATGCGTCAGCAGCAGTTCCATTTTCAGAAAACTAACTCCAGATCAAATTGGACCAGTCCATGAAACTAGGTAAAACTGGAACACTAGTCACTGGATTCTTGCTGGATGCTACAAACGATACCGTAAGTGTTTTGTCATGTAAACTTTTTTTTTGGAGTTAGTATACGTCACTAAACCATCTTTGATCTGGATCAAGTCTCCTGAAAGTAGCCTGCTCCTCCGCTTCATATCCAACAGCAACAAAACACTGAAACCATGCAGGATCCTAATGGCTGGAATGTGGAAGAAATGACATGACATACAGCCACAGATGAGGGCAGGGGGTGAAGAAGATGGAGAGGAGATGGAATTTGGAAATTACACTTGTGAGACCCAACACGGGGCACACACCTTTAATGCAAACAGCAGTACTACAGGAGAAACACTGACGTTTGAGAATGTTTGCGTAATGATTAGAATACAGCTACACACAAAACTCCCACTTCACCAGCAACATACTAAAGGCATTCTTAATTATTAAACCAAGAATTACATCCAGAGGAATTCCAACCACTTATCACAATTAACCCACAGTGCATTGAATCTATGAAGATATTTATATATGTTTGTATATGTATAATATATCCTGGGGAATTAAAGACTTTTGCTGAATTAAACAGTTCAATGAACAATTTCTTATAAATAAAATCAGTGAAAAAAAAGAAATCACAAGTCCATATACATTTCGCTTTACAAATAGATCCTCAAGATTAATGCAGAAATTGTGTCGACTCCCAAATTGCTATGGGAGGAGAAAAAGCGGTTCGGCCCTTTGGTCAGCTCTCTAAGACCAGAGGCTACGTAGCCTCAGCTGGCCTCAAGGCCTGAAATAAGTGGAGGGAAGAAAGGAATCTTTATCATACAATTTTGAAACACGCACACACACGCAGACACACACACGACAGACAAATCACTACGTTGCGCATTTACAAGTTGACTATCAAATTGGGACAACTGTACACATTGTTGCGATAAGACCATATTTATGTAGCCATTTTAAACCTTTTTTCCCCTCCGCCTTCACTTCTTTCATCTTGAGTGGCAGAAATTTTACAATTTTCCCCCCCATTTTACACTTTTTCCTCCAGCAGCAACATAAAGGACAGATCTTGTATTCGAGATGTTTGGGTGTTTATTTCGTGGAGAGAATGAGGGCAACAATGAGCCCGTAGAGACCCAAGACTTCAGCGAAAATCAAGATGAGGATCATGCCCACAAAAAGCCTCGGCTGCTGAGCTGTGCCCCTCACGCCCGCGTCGCCCACGATGCCAATTGCGAAGCCTGCTGCCAACCCACTGAGGCCCACGCTCAGACCAGCTCCCAGATGGAGGAAACTCCTAAACACAAACACACAAGTATTCGTCAGCACAAGGGATGTTGATCTGGGTTTACAATTTAAGCAATAAAAAAAACTTTTTAAACTGTGATTAAAGCATGTGATCCATGCATGGAGCAAATGGTTTGTCATAGGGCACTCAATGAGCTGTTGAAGGTTTGAGTTTGGCCCAACAGTAATCAGTCTTCTGCTTACAGTCCTAAACATATCCAAGATGGTATTTGCTTGTTTTACTGTTCCCACCTTTCAAGATTTCAAACTGATTCAATAACAAACCTGTGATGAATGTCTACATACACTATTTATTTTTTTACACTGACAAAAGTGCACACATTACTCATTGTAGATATTTTCTAAATACTAGTTAAATTAAAAGAATACAACTGGTGTAGTTGTATCTTTATTATGCCTCTGTGCCCTTGAACCATTTATTTTTTACAAGTCATGGCAGCACACACAAATCAACTCTGAACACACAAATGTCCTAAGCATTTGTAATTATGTGACGAGATTACACTTATATCCAGTCATGTAACTACACTGGCTGTGTTCTTTGTACATTAGGGTGGTGGTTACACAGATTCATTTTGTTAGTAGGAAAAAATATTTATTGTTTTTGGTTCCCTTTTTAAAAAGTGATGGACAAATTACTACTGCTTTAGAACAGAGTAAATAAGCCTTTCCTACTCTGTTGTGTTGACAAATACACTAAAAAGGAAATGTAGATAACATGAATGTCTGGAAAATATAATTATGATCAACTGAACTCACTTATAGAGGGTGACTTTCTCTGAGATGTTGTTGGCAATCAGCACTGCTACTACCAGGCCGTAGATGGCTATGATACCCGCCATGACCACTGGGATGATGGACTTCATGATGAGCTCCGGCCGCATCACGGACATGGCAGCGATCCCTGTACCACTCTTGGCTGTGCCATAGGCTGCTCCCAAGGCTAGCGGGGATGAGAGAGAGGAGATCATTTTAGAAAACAAGACAAACACTGCAAGTGACAATAGGCTACTAGACTGACGACAGAAACCAGAGGGCACAGCTGAATAATGAAGCAGAAGTGAAATAAGAGCTGGGTCAATACAACGGTTAGTTTCTGTTCCCCTTATAAAAAAAAATCCAATGTGTCTCTATCTTGGGATTTTTGCTTGTGTTAAAAAAAGGGGGAAGAACATATCCTGTTGTAGCAAATACAAATCTGCTTTGTCAAATGTTGCTGCTCATCTCCTCAAGCTGCTTCAGCCCTGGTAATTTCAGAATGGACCCAGCAAGACAGCTGCAGAGTTGTTAATCACTCTCTGAATGAAACAGCCCCATTAGGTTAAGCACACAGGGAACTGCTGACATCCTAAGAGAAGCAGGATGCCACATTTCCAGAGATAGCATCAGTACAGTGCAGGGTGGGCACCAGGGCTCTAGCTAGCGTCACTGTAATAGAACAGGGAAGGAGAGCAAAAAAGCTTCGTCAGCATATCAGCTCCTTCAGCCTGGGACGCTGAGGAGAAAGCATAGTGCCAACTACGTCACACTCGCCAAGTCTGACTGCAGGAGGAGAGTTAAAGAGAAACATAAATAATCAACCTGATCTAAAATTAGAACGCATATGTAGCCAAATATAGAGACGCAAACGTAGAGTATAATTTTATTTAACAAAGAATTGAATAGCTTCCAGGTGAGATGAGTACATTTTATGTGTAGCACAATATCACAAATTTGCCTCAATCTCTACAGCCCAAGACACCCTCAATCCTTAGACCCTAGGTTCAGATAAGGAAGAAAACAGAGGGCTAGCATGTGTACAGAATAGACCAACGAGTCTTTTGCAATAGTTGAATCCCAAAACAGTCAGTGTGCTATGAAACAGACTGTCTTACCATAGCTTTCTTGCCTTTCTATAGCCAACATGATGATGAAGAAATGTGAAAATCTTGATATAATCTTGGATAGCCTTGTGCATACAGCCCAAGGAACCCGGCACTGTTTTCTCATTTCTTGGGACAACGTGTTAGCTAGCCTGGAGATGGTTCTCGTCCACTCAAAGACTAGCTACGAGGCCTTCTGGCAAATTAATCTAGAGGCAGACGAGAAGATGACGTGGACCAATCTTTAAATGGGCACCTGGCAGCCAGCCACGGCCTCAACTCCTTTAATATTGATTCATCACAAGACTGATGCTATCAATACAAGGATAAATCACTCCTGCCTATCTACAGAGATGTGTTTGAGTAAAACAGAGCACCGTTTTCTCAAGCAATGACACAACCATTATTATTATTTTGACATCGTCAAAGTGCCAAACTCCTTGCTGGTTGACTAAATTGTTTAAAGTCAACACAAATAAACTGATTTATAGCCCCTTGAAGAAGTACAGACAACCAAGCGCAATAGTTCAATATAAAAACTGACCCTGAAAACAGATCAAAGTTAAAAACAAATTCCCAAAACAACAAATATTCTGGAAATACCTATGCCATCCTCAAAAAAAAGTGATTATTTTAGCCCTTCAGCCATCCATTAACAACCAGCACAATATGTTACCGTCACCAACGTTATCTTCCGACTCCATTCTTTCTTGGTAAGCGTGGCCTCACCAAGGTTTGACAGGCGAGAGTTCATCAAGAAACACTAGAAACCTCAAACGTTGCCATTGTGACCTGACTATTAAAAGGTTCGATGTCTGGCAGGGAGCCTTCTGCAGTGGTGTGGAGGCACAACCTCTGGGTTTTAATCCTAATCCTCTCAGTTTAGATAAAGAGCACCCCCTCCCTCCCATTTATTTTTTCCTCCCTGCAGTATATTTGATGAATGGGATGCCCTTGTGACGTCTTGTGATGTCAGAGTAGGAGGGGCCTCTAGCTAGGGATGATCCTGCATGCAATATGCCCACGCAATAGCCGGCGGATTGGTGTGCTCTGAATAGCGGGCGAATAGGGAAGTACTCCGAATGACAAAACTGGTAAGGTCAGTAGTGTTAACAATTTCCTGTGGTGTTAAAACATTTTGCTAGCTGCAGCACACACCGTGTACAAATATAAGTCTGCATGCAGAAATTGTCAGACTTTGACAAATCAATGGCATCAGAAGCTGCAGGCCGTCTAGAGAATGTTACTCATCATCAATTACATCACTCCATTGAAGATTGTGAGGTAGAAAGAGAAGGATAATGTTATTTAAAAAGGTCAAGCATCTGAAAGAACAAAATAACTTCCTTGGTGATGAATTATTTGTTACTGGGCTATCCGACTCAGAACATATATGCCAAAAAATGCACAGGCAATTGGAAAAGGCAGATGCTGCCGAGCAAGAGGCACAGTTTTAAGATGTATAGCAAACATGCATCTTAAACTGTTTTGGTAAAATATGGACTATAAGATAGTAGGGGTAGGGAAAACAGAACTGCAGTACAGCTATAATGTGAGTGGTGGTTCGATTACATAATGGCCCCTTGTGAGAGTCACCTGTTGTGGGCCAGGCATTGCTAAAGGCAATCCTCAGGTCTGGACAGCATCACATGACTATTAAAACAATGCAATCACCTAACACCAGAAGATCACAGCAACTTACAGCCCATCATAGAAATGGCTAATTACAACAAAAGAAGTGTTTTTCGCAGTATGAAATTTTGAGTCTCCATCAATATTTTACAAACCTTATGATGGATCAACACATCAGATTGCAACGAGGTCAAGTGCAACAATAGACCTCCTGTTCTGCTGAGTGAAGCCAATGCAGAAGTGTCTTAAAACTTGCATTCTATCTACTAACCAGCAGTGGGAGACTCCACCGGTTGCAAAAATAAGTCTGAAAAATTGCCCCACTTCTCACTTGATTTATTACCTCAGTAAACATGAGTGTATGGTCGCAATCGCTAGTTTCGAGTCTTCTTTAATACAGCATGATGTTAATTTAGTAACTTATGATCCCTTTTAGAATAAAATAGACCATGAAAAAGGCTGCTTTCGGGCGGGCTTACTGTTATTGACAGGTTGCTGCCGCTACCAGAGCCGTATACAGCATCTCTACGTCACTCCTCAACATTATAAATGTGTTCATTTCTGTTTATCGTCTGCAAAACAAAACATGGCGATGGCCGTAATCCAAGATGACAGTAAAAATCACAGAATTTAAGGCTTCAAAACGGACGTCACAGTGACTACGTCCATGTCTTATGAAGTCTATGGTGGACACTAAAGTGAGAAACATCAGCTACAATTTCCGATCAATGACTCCACAACACACGAAGAGCCTTAACACTTAAGTCTGAATAATCATGTGTCCCCATAAATCTCACCACTAACATATCCCTTCTTTGTGGCAGCATGATCCCCTCCCCGTTAGCTAATTCCCCAGCTGTCACTCCCTCACCACCACCAACTAGTACTACTGCTGGCCTCATGGGACACGACCGCCACGCTGCCCTCGTCTATTACTACATAATAAACCTGAGCTATGACAAGATCAGGAATGGTTTTTACCATTCAGCTGGTTCTCATTTCCTGGTAGGGCTGAACAAAGTGAAATGATGTAGTTCAATCATGTTTTTTTAATATTTTTTATATTGTCATCATCTGCGATGCCTTATTGTGCTGTCAACACGAACACCTCAAACTGGAGTAATCAGGTCAGATTTCTCTCAAATGTAAGTAAAACTTTAATACTATAAAAAAAGAAAAGGGATTTGTCATTCCCATGCAGCCCAATGTGATTTGTTAAACATATGTTAATTAAATTAATATTAAATATAAATGTTGATATAAAATAAATAGATCATTATAAATGTGTTAAGACAAAATAAAAGGGGAACATAAAGCAAGATATCAGTCCGTTGCAAGATGAGCTGTCGAAATATATTCAATGGTCTACACTATAGCCATTCACTGGTGAGGTCTACCAATGAAAAATGGTTTGCCATTCGCCACCATAAACGGGCCAGTTTTGCCATAAGGCCTCAGCTACAGCGGGTCATGCCCTCTGCAACACGGTCAATTAGCTTGTTGATTTCTCATTTGAGCTGCACCCATCTCACCAGTCACCCTCATCATGTAGGCCTTTGCTGTGATCATGCCATTGGCATATGATGTAGCACGTGTTTAAGATTTACAAAAGACAAATAATAAACTAGTAAAGAATCCATAAAACAAGTATGACCAATAATAAAACAAGCTTGTTTCAAAGTTCACTTTCTTAGCCACTTGATACTTTCTATCCAAAATATTGATAGTGGTTTCACACTCCTGTCTTTTGTTAAAAATTAGCCATAATAACTTTGAACTGGTTCCACTGCCAACTTTGGGCTTGAGTTACATTTCACAAGAGTTAGGTTAATTCCCAAGTCAGAAGTATCATCATGTGATCATCATGTGACCATATGTCATTCCCTTGAGCAATAAGGAAGTCAACCAGCTGATTCTGCGTTTCAGTAGTTATTCGAGTTGTAAGAAAAGGAGATTTTCGTATCAACATAACTTGATATCAACATAAGTGACACCACCTACTTGACCGATGGCAAATTGTAGCAGAATATCAAACACTACTCGTAACGACGTCAATACGACATGTCATTGGTTAATGGTCTCCAATTTCCAGCTATGTAAAAATATGTTGTGCCCATTGCTATTAACACCGTCCGCCGTTAATTAATACTCAAAGCTGTAATAGCAGAGTTAACATTACATGGTCTGATCAGTTAGTGTCGTTCACCGTTGTCCTCTGCGTTCAGATAAAAACACACCTAACGTGCTATAACCCAACTAAGCTAACGTCAAAGCTAACGCTTGTTAAGTTGGTCGTCATCAGCTAACGTCGCTAACTAGTAATGACTGGTCTTTATGGTCCGTCGTTGAAGCGGTAAAGCTAGCAGCGACAAATGCAATAAAATACCAACACTAACAAAACATTGCCAGTTCAGGAATAATCAAAAGTCATGGGCTGTCTGTTAACATATGTGAGACGGCTCAAGATTAGCATTGCGACGTAAACGTTAGCAAGCGAGTAAGCTCCAAGACACGGACCGTGTCAAGGCACCCTGTTGGGAACGATACAAAATGCAAAAAAGGGTTAGCAGTAAATACACACGGCGACATGTTGTAACTAACAAACAGCCTCAATATAGGAGGTGATATTGTGATAATTACCGCTGAACACCATGGCCGCAGAGGCGCCCATCACTGCGAAGAACGGAGCGTATTCGGGACTTTCGGACGACATTCTTTCTCACAAAATATAAAACAAACTAAATATACAAAATGACTTATTGATGTTGACTCAAAAAAAAATCTCACGAAGAGAAACCTATCGAAGGCCACAGACTTGAACGTATGAACCGGGTAAAACAGGAACCGTCTGACAACCTAACTAGCAGTGTAAACGGTAGTCACGACTCTTCAGATAAATACCCGGCGCAGCAGCACAAAATGGCGAAGCGGAAAATATCACCTGACTTGGCCGTACGGATCAAACCTATCATCGACTGGGTGTGGGGGGCGCAGTAAAACAAAGTACGCTATTAAAATACTGTGTCACACGAGGCATGTATGAAACAAGATATATGGATTTAAAAAACTTAAATAATTTATTCCGTACAAATAAAGTGTTTTAAATTGTTTTATTGTTTTTTGCTTATTTTCTTTTAAGGTCGCCCCCTCTCAGGCATCACTGATGGTGTGCTCCGCTGCAGGCTTCCCCTTTGATATCACCCTTCAAAAGCAATGGGATGAAGTGATGGGGAGAAGAAGCAAGAGGGTGTGGAGACACTGCTCGGCTAATGGAAATATGTATTTGTCTTATGCCACTATCAAGTCAAGAAAATTAAGAAAATACACCTTTTATTTTAAATGCCTTAATACATTATAAATCGTATATGAATGTCATGCAAGAGACCCACACAGTTGATTAAAGTAATTTCTCAAAGAGGGCCACTGAAATTCCTAAATGTTCAAACACATTTCTTTATCTTGCAGCAGGTCTCTACCATGCAGCAGAGGGTGATTTACAGTCAGCTGTGATATGCAGGAGCTTGAGAGTGAGAGAATTTGAGGCTAAGTGTGTATGGTGGTGTGTGTGTGTGTGTGTGTGTGTGTGTGTGTGTGTGTGTGTGTGTGTGTGTGTGTGTGTGTGTGTGTGGTGGGGGGAGGGAACCGAGAATCCCCATATACAATCTACAGCTCCCAGCAAGAGCAGGCTCAGAGATGCAGAAAGAGGAGGGGTTGACAGAGCTAGGACATCATGGGAGTGGTGAACTGTGACTGTGTGTGAGTCAGAGAGAGCTTGTCCAGTCCCCATGCCTCTTCCTCCATCCATCCCTCCATCCTCCTCCCTCTGCATTGCCTTGTCTAGTCAGCACCAGAGAAGGACCCCTCCCCCTGTATCAATGTGCAGCTCCTGCACTCGTGATGCAATTTCTACACCATGCAGCATCACAAGCTTCCTTCCATTCAGACATTTTATTTGACCAACATCAATGCCAAATGCAGGTTGCATTATACAATGAAAAACGATCATTTTGAGCCATGGATGAAGATGATGATGATGATGATGATGACACGTGCGTGTCTGTGTCCGTGTGTGTGTGTGTGTGTGTGTGCGTGCAGTGATGCATTAAAAACAAAAAGGTCACAATGGATGAGATAAGATGATTTTCTCTTTCCCTGCTGACTGACTGAACATGCTGCCTCTTAGGTAGACAGGTATTTAGCCTTTCTGTTGAGTTTAGTTTATGATGTTCCGGTCTGGGATACATATCTCATTTGACATACATAGCAATATGATAGCCTATATCTACACATTGTTGTGTCCCGTTTGTTTTGGGTGTTCTTTTCCTTGAGTGGCACTGATCAAGGTTGGAAAAGGAGAGTATGAGAGCATGGCATATTTTTGAAGGATGGTCTTTGAGATGGTGCTTTAAGGAAGGGAA
Source organism: Myoxocephalus aenaeus (assembly GCA_038501785.1). Lineage (NCBI taxonomy): Eukaryota > Metazoa > Chordata > Actinopteri > Perciformes > Cottidae > Myoxocephalus > Myoxocephalus aenaeus. The sequence goes on along the minus strand of JBAMJR010000143.1, from coordinate 1,481,279 downwards.
ACAAGGAACTATGTGAGAAATTCTCACAAGGGCATGATTCAAGATAGCATCCATGGATGCACAGCCAAGCATTTGCCAGCCGTCATGAATCAGAACCAGAATCAGAATGTACACTAAACTCTGATTATAGACTTAGATCCGTCATTTCCTTCATCAACAGACAGTCCAACTCTGTGTTAAAGGCCCAGGATCTAAAGGTTACTGAGCTAGGCTACACTCAGATTAGGCATCAGGTGACAGCGTGTGACCAAAACATAACTCTGTCTTTCATTCTCACCGAGATAAAGAACTCAATAATTTCCCAATCTTAAAAAAAAAGCCCATATTTTGGAAATAGAGAAACTTTAATCCTGCAATAATGGGAAATATATGCTTACTGATATGAAATTAGCCCTAAATAATTGAAATGATTAACAATAATCATAATCAAGGACCGATGTATAGTTTACAAGGATTAGTTGTGACATGTAATCAGAGACCGCCCTCCCTTCCAATAACCCAATTTTAAATATTCAGTCTGTGAGACAAATAAATACTTGTCGGGACCTCCTTAGTCTGCGTCTTAATGCTCGTCCACAGCCCCTAGTTATCTGATTGGCGGGGGCTGGTGAAGGAGAGTCCCATCTCAGTGTAGGGTTAAATATTTAAGCCTCTTACTCCTTGAGGCTGGAAAGCATGGTTTTCAGGAGATGCGCCAGACCAACACCCAAAGGAGCAGCTAAATATAGAAGTGCATGTGCGATTAGCAGAGTGTGAATCCTGAATAAACAGCACAGCCATGGCTGCACGGAGTCAATACCACTTACTGTAAAGAAGGAATTACTCCAACACTCTGCCATCTAAGATACTAAATTGCTGCAGATGCATTAGCTTGTGCCATACCTACTGAAAATGAATTGGCCATACATTTTAAAACACCTTTTAGTGAAAGATGTCAGTTGTGAAATTTGTACTGTGTTTAACAAATTTAAACAATTTATAGAAATTTGACAAAATAAATTGAATAAATTATGCTGTAAAGCCGACTATGGATGGAGACTTTTACGTATATATTTGTAAATATATCTGACTCATCTCTGTTAAATATTTCCAGTCATGCTGTTCACTGTCAGCTTCCACAAAGTGCAGACATCCAAACAAAAATAGAAGTGTGCATGAGTGATTTAGGAGTCACACAGTTAGTGTTAGACCTTTCATGTTTTTACTCAAAACTAGTGTTTAGTTTAAATTAGAGGTTTTTCCGACTAATTTAATGTGTCTAATAGGCACATTTTTCTTTGAAGGAAAGATATTTAATTATTATTATTTATTTTTTAAATTGGAAACATACAGTTTGCATTAGTTTTGGGTATTAGTCATCAATTCAATGAAAATAATAGCATGACATGGATTTTCACAATACTATTTCAACAAAGTGTATTTTTTTTACATTATGTCTTCACAGTAAATTTGTTTAACAGGCGTATGAGCTGTAACTACTAGGAGTAGAGCACGATACAGGGGGATAGCAGACTTTAGAAGGCATCTGGCACACCTCTGTGACAGTCTGAAGAAATGTCCCCCTCTCTTTGCAACGACAGAGACGTGATAGATTTGGAAGAAAAGCAATCAGACAAACAAAGACCAAGTCACTTGCTCTACTGTAGCATGTTGCTGTATTTTCACACGTAAGATACATTTGTATTTACTCAACGTCTCACAGGTTTGAACATCCAGATACAAACAGGGTGTATAATTCCAACGACACCTCGCCAACACGGCACAATTTTGGACTTCTTTTGTGACGGTCTTCACACTACAAGGGACGGCAGTAGCAGGAAAGGGTAAGAAGAGGAGAATTAGCAAACTGCCTCTCTCTTCATTACTTGTAAACCAAAAACATGTTTAACTTTTCAAAAGTTTGTACTTTGTATTCACATGAATATTCATATACTTTAAAAAAAAAAAAAGGAGAAATTGCCACTCATTCAAAAGAAAGCTTTGAGATACGGTGCAAAATGGCAACACTCAAATTCACCACTGATATCCACAAACATTTACCACATTAATTCATCAGCAGATCTCCCACATATGTACAGCAAATCAAAGTTGGGGAAATGAGTTCGGACTTAACTGAGAACTTAGCTGACCTGGAACTTCACTGCGTTCTTCTTAGTTTCAACATGAAAAAACAGATCTCACCAAATCAACACTTGACTTCACACATTTTTATCTCAAACCTTATGGCCTGGTTAATATTTTTTAAGGACCGCAGAGACAGCTATACAGTACATTTGGCAGATTGAGCTAAAGCACAGCACATATAGGACTGAATTCACATTCAGAAATTAAAATGTTTTCAGCTCAGCATGAACGTAACACAGCAGACATAAAAAGACCTAAATGAAACTCATATGGGCTTTCCTCTTGTTACCGGACAAGTTAACATATAGCACACCATAATACATATCTGTAATTACAAAAATAAAAACAAAATATCACCTTTTGTTCACATGTTGAATTTGGATTAACTGCATTAATAAATAAAAAATAGTTGATCATATATGAATTTGTAGGACGGACATTGTTCTGTTTGCAAACCTTTGTTTTCCACTTAGCAGGACATTTTATGTCAAGATTTTCTGCTTTAATATAAGTGTTAAAATGTGTGTGCATGAATATGCCTAGTAGTCTATGCCTGTATGGGTCTACATGTGTGCATGTGTAATGCTCGTTTATGTGTACACTATTATGAGGCCATGGCGTCCTGGAAACCCCACACTTCTAGCAGTGCAACCTGGAAGCTCTCATTACACAAGGGTGGGTTGTCAAAGGTGGCGCACCGGCCAGCGCGCCCGTGGTTGAGCTCAGAGTCGATGTAGAGAGCGTTGCCGTCGCCTCCTCCTGATCAGACACAAGAGCAGACACTTTGTATAAGTTACGACAAACTGAAGACTGTATTTCTGCAAATGGTTTTTACTGTTATAGTACATTGTAAAATCAAATCATAGTTTTAAATGGGATGAAAGGTCAACAATAAAATCCCATGTGATCCCATGTGTTTAGAAAAAGAAAAATACCACATTAAAAAGGAAACAGAAAGGCCAAAAATATATAATACAAATCCACACACCCACGATGATGGAGTCAAAGTTGCCAGCCATGAACATGGAAGTATTCTTGGAGTTGAGGTTGAAGTGGCGGGCGGAGAGAAAGGGCGATAGGTCTCCAACAGGTTTCTCTGGCTGCTGTAAGCCATTGTTGTCCGAGTTTTGCCCCTCAGAAGAGGCTGTGTCTTCCTGGCCCTGAGTCTTGTTGGAAGAGGCCAACTCAGGGTGGCGGATCACCACCCACTCGTAACGCTCCATCTCTGGCTTCAGCTAACAAGGGAAACAGCCATTCATTATCAATGACACACCTGAGCATCACACATTTAACTGTACATGTATTAATAGAAAAGAGATAATGTTCTCAATGGGACTACTTGTTTAAATAAAGGCTCAAATAAAATAAATCAATTTAAAACATCTGATTGACATCAGTCCTCCATTTTCTCCTGGTGTCAGGTGACGGCCAGGGCAGATACTACTGGATCAAGTTTCAGGAGTTTCCGATCTGTGTGTGCTTAAGTATTAGTGTGTGAGATGACGGTGTTTTCTAGCTCAGACAGCCCACAGCTGTGCGTCAACACAGATACACAGTAAATAATTCATACACAAGACATTGGAGAGACAGTCTGTTCTGCTATTTCTAGCCCAGGTGTTAGAATTGAAGCTCAAAGCAGCAAAGCTTCAAGAGCATGATATGTGCTTGTTTTTGCAGACATGGAAATGCCAGTTTGGTGAATTGTGACCGACTAGGCCAGCTTTTCCAAATGGGAGTCTGTCATTGAAATCGAGAACATGTGAAAACAAAGGGAATGGTGCCCTCTGGTGGCTATATACTCAAAATGAAAACATTCTCCCTTCAATTGATCCCGAGAAAACCATCAAAGTTAATCTAAAAAAAAGAACAACTAAAAAAAACAGATAGTAAACATCAACTCACCCTGAAGACAAAGCACTCCCCTGTGCCAAAGAAGCTCAATTTGTTGCCTCCTCTCTTCCGCTCCTCCCAATCAGTGGACAGGAAGGCTCCACATACCTGAGAAAAAAACAACACCAAAACCCCCCCACAAAATGCATCAGTGGGTTTTTCCTTTTTGCTCATCTGTAATGGCATCCTTCTCGAAAATAGTTAAATACATTCATATGAGTCGACGATTGCTTTCTGTAAACGGCCAATGTTCGTGCTGAACGCCATTGGAGCACCATAATCCAATCACATGACACCTGTGTGATCATGACCTTTGACCTCCATAGAGTTTAAGACAAGAATAAAACCTGAGTCTATATACCTGAGAAATATCTGATTGCATTATATCAGGATGTCATCATATCCCATGTACGCATTTTACATCACAATAATATGCATCCTTGACTCTCTCCAACATGGGGAATCATAAGAGTGTTTGCCATCTGTGTTGCTTACATCTCCATCTGTGGTCCGGATGAGGAGCAGAGTGGGTTCGTAGCCTTCACAATGAGAGTAGAATCTGGTGGGAAATGTAATAGTTGAATTCATTGCAACCAACTTTATAAAACACCTTATATTGAGTCTATGGATTCAACTTTCTGTTCGTAGATTTACTAAAAAGGCACACGTGCATGTACAGGCATTGTTTAAATATAGAAAAAATGTATTCTTAATTCCTTAATTAAAGACCAACTACTTCCACAATTGCAAGCCTGCTGGTTACTGTAGACACTTTCTTTCTGTCTACAGAACAGGTTTCAGCAAAGATGCACAAAACTAAATCAATTAATATGAATTAATATATTGAACTAAGCCCTGGACAATGTACCTGGTCAGGCTGCAACCATGGGTGGAGGTGGTGAAGAGGAGTTGTGGTTGGCACAGGGCAAAACGCTCAGGGATCCACGACCAGATATCCCGCATCTCCTTGGCACTGACGATCTCAGAGGAGAACGTGTCAGGGTTAAGTGCCAGTTGCACGTTCCGCCTGGAGACGTCCAGAAACACAGACACAGGAAGAGATAGAGAGAATGTGAGGCAGGTCACGTAGTTGGTGATGCATAAACCAGAAAGTAAATGAGTATTATTTGAAAGAAATAAAGATGGCTCTGGAAAACCCACCTAGAACTGTGAAATAACCAATGTAGTAAACACAGGAGTGAAGTGCAGATGTTACAGAAGATGGTGGATGGAAAGACACGACAGAAACCAAATGAAGAAGACACAAGAACATAATGTGAGTCAAGGATGCAAAAGCAACTCAAAACATTACCCAGAGCGTGCTAGAAAATAGAGCTGAAAAGGAACAGGACAGTTTTGTCAATGTGAGTTTTAAATGATATAAAACCAGCAGAGGTAAACTATCAACAGAGATAATGCTACGTACTTAATGACAAAAAAACATTACAGACGTGTACCAGTAAGATCTCCATGTGACGGATTCCATGTCCTTACTGATGCTAGATATACAGTAGGTGTGCCAAGGAAAGCCAAAAGAAGCAGCCTACTTTCTAAATAAAAAAGGCAATAGAATGCTCACAATTCACCATGTAAAAATCAGATTATTGACTATACCGCTTCTGTTTGACAGTGATGCCTTTCTGCTGCAGGGACTTTTCATTTGTGAGCTGCAGCAGGGTGATCTCCTTACGGCTAAGCATGCGGATGGAGAAGGCCTTCTCCAGCAACTTCTCTGGTGTGACGGTGGAGGCAATGCCTTTGACGAAAGCTTGAATGTCCTCCTTAACTTTGCTTGACTCCTGCTGCTGGTTGCTCTGGCCTCCCTCTGCTTTATGCTTGCGATAGAACTTGAGCAAGGCTATAGCCACACGGAAGAGAACTTTGTAGCCCTCCACCAGGTAGATGTCCAGGACCCTGACCATGTGACTGAAAGGCAGGTCACCTAACACCCAGCGCTGCCAGTCGGAGTAGACTTCAAGCACATCCTGGGCTGTGGCCACGATCATTTTGTGGGCAGCTGTGCAGTACTTGTTGGCCAGGTCACCAAACGTCATGCAGCTAGACTCATAGGCCAGGAAAGTCTGGTCCAGCAGTCGTTTGCCTGGCTCGTTGCAGGCCAGCATGCGGCTGACATGCTCAAAACACTGAGCCTCGTCTACGCTGAAGTGCAGGAGCAATGAAGTAACAGCCGGTAGTGACGGGCAGTGGGAGATATCTGGAAACTGTCCGGCCACGCAGTTGATAATCTGATGGGCTGAGGCTACTGCCTCTGCCTTCAGGCAGTACCGTGGCAGAGGACTTCCATCCACAAACTCTGGAAGTGGGATGTGGGAGGAGGGCTTCTTAGAGGCTGCATTCCCCATAATGTCACGATATACTTCTGCATCTGGGGTAACTGTACGACAGGGAATGTCTTTGATGAGCTGCTTGTAGACTTGTGCTCGTAGTTTGTGGTTTTTGGCCCAGTAACCCTGCCGAGCCATCTGTTTGAACTCTTTCAGGTCCTTACAGTCTACCTTGGTGGGCTCGCTGCTCTTGGCCAGATCCCCCATCTGGTTCCAGTCCACAAAGCTGCCATAGTCTTCTTCAGCCATGGTGGTGTAAACGTGCTTGTCTGCTTGAGTGGGAAGAGAGGAGGGACGCTCCGGGGTATTGCTAACTTTCTGTCCACCACACAGCAGCCTATTTTTCTTAAATGTCCATGATGGTTACTGGAAGACACAAATGAGAAAATAAGAGTTTAAAACAATCTGTCACTGTCAGCAGCACCGGAGCTTAAAAAAACAACTTAAATGATCTATGTATGTTTCACACTGAGCAGTATCAAATTAAGAAAAATAAACAAGTTCTAAATTCTCTTTGACCTACAAAATCCGACATGTCCCTACAAGCCTAACCGTTCCTATATACTTGGCCACCTCCTAAACTATAATATAAATTAGTTGAAGATATTACATAGACTTAGAATAAAGAGACATACTAATGCATATCTGTTTTCATAAGAGGTGATTTGCTGCAAGTTAGAAGGGAGGTATTGCGTAACTCTGTACTGTGAAACAACGTTAGCAAATTTCCCTAATCAGATCTATGCTCTTAAGATCTTCAAAGGGAAAAGAGCATGTACTGTACATCATGCATTTCATCTGAAGCAAAAACAAATCAAGTAAACCCCTTGAATGGAATAGAGTGTAACGCTATCTTAGTGATACCATACGACGGCCACAAAACAACTTCAGATGTCCTGTGATGCACACATTTGCACAAAACAACTGGGATTGCTGGTGGTGAGAGAAATAAAAAAATTAAAAGAGCTGTGTGTATGCTGTAAAAGTTGACTGGCAATATATTTAGAAATCGACAGTTATACAACAAGATAATTTCCGCTTACCCACAAGATACACAGAGATGCAAGTCCAAAGATTGTGATTAATATACAGTGTACTGATAATTACTGTCATACCTCATCAAATCACGTCACACTTGTTTTTCAACAAGTCACATGGAGATGCATGTTCAAAGATCACTTGCAATATACTAAAAATGACAGTCATAAAATCATCAGATCATTCCACATTACCTTGCAACAAGTCACATGGATGTGCATACCAATACAATACTCAATGCAAAACTGGAAGCATTTATGGTGACTGTGTAGAGATTAACTGCCCTACTTTGAGGGTAAAGTAACTTAGATATTGCCATTTTACCGTAGCACAGGATGTAATTTGCCAAAGGTAAACTGAAATCCGAACCAGCAAAAGAAACTGAATGGGCTGAAGCCCTCTTTGACATTTTTGTGAATTTAATACGTTCTCAGAATCAGACAATACCAATATATATTCTCAACCCATCATGTATAAAAGAGGATAACATTCAGGCAATTCAAGATGCCAAACCCAACAATTAGGCTCCATTAGGTTCAACAGGCCAACCCATAAACATTAGTGCCGATAATTTAAACTGGGGCCACGTACCCCCACAATTGACAAATTAACTTTGTATACTGTACAGGAAGGCTTGGCCTAAATAACAGGGGTCCAAGGGTTGTTGGAGCTCTGGTCCTGCAGAGCGGAGGAGTAGTATGCTGCCAATATGCCTGCTCTAATGTTATGAAAATTGCTCATACAGTAGGTACCGGTCCTCATCCTGGAAACAGGTTAGCCTACTTACATAATGCATAGGTCTACAATATAGGCTGCACAATTTGCGAGTTGGCAAATACATAAAATCCATCTTGCATTGAATGAGCACTGACAATTCACAGCAACGTGTGGTCATGCATTTTGCCCAAATCCTAAATAATAAAAAAATAGTCGTTTTCATACATCGGATGTAATAAGTTACATATCCAAATATGAGGTTTATATTGCGAATCAAATGTAAATACTTAAATGTGACGTTACTGAACGGAGAAGGAAGCTGGAGCGTGCACATTCAACTATACCTCTGCAGGACTGGACAGATGTGGTTAGGTAACGTTGCTGGAGGGGAATCACGGACTGTAATGTTATATTTAGAGGCTAAGCAAGTGCAGATACAAAGACACAAGCACAGTATTTGGGCAACGCCACAGTGTCTGACAGTTTACAGTATATGCGGGTACAGTTGTGTCATCACACGGTACAACGACCGCTGCTTGTTTGTATGTATTAACGTTAGCTAGCCAGCAGCGCTGATAGCAGCCTGTGCATACGAGTCACAGGGTATTTAACATTAACCGCCCGAGTAAATCTGATGCACCCTTTTCCATTCAAACGTGCCAACTTAGCATTGCTAGCGTTAGCTAGCCGCAAGCTGCTGCTGTCAGTGCGCGTGCAAGGAGCTAACGAAACCTTAGACACGAAAAGCTCGCAGACAACACGACAAGACGGACACGAAGCCAATGCACAGTCTACCAAAAGTAACACACACTCACAAAACACAACATAGTCAAATATGCTGGCTAACGTGAGCTAGCATGAATGTTACCACTAATCATTTGGTCCGCGGGCTGTCTTGGAGTTTGTTGATGTGAAGAGATGTCAGCTTGAATTGGTGAGAAAGCGATGTACATTTAAAACGTGTAAATACAATAAAAAAGCCCGGCGACAGGAACACGGATGAGCTCTACCTCACACGACCGAAGACTGACAGGCAAGCGAGAAATAGCTGTCAACAAGCAAACTGACGTTGTGCTTACCTGGATGTGAGATGTCTTGAGACGTGAAGCACCATTCATATGAAGTTGCCTCGAGCATGCGCAGTGCCTTCAATCTCGGCCCGCGTCTGTGAGCGTACAGCTGGAGCTGCAGCGAGGGGCTCAGGTGGGTTGGTTACATGAACACTGTTTACTGACACTTCTAGGGACGCTCTGGTTAATTCACAAGAACTCCTCTTAGAAACAGTTTGACATTTTAAAGAGTGTGTATGAATAAAAACCCACCAGAAGGACAACACATACTTCTATACTGGAGTGTTATGGAAATACCACAAAACAATAGTATGATACTGTGCACCAAACGCCTGTTCTTTACTTCTAGAGGCCAACTTACACTGCTGTGACCATGAAGACGTTGCATGCAGATCACAATATCTGATTTATCTTGTTTACTTGCAGACTTGCTCTGTCAAATAAGTGGTGGCACTGAGACAGGACAGGACGTATCCTAGCAAGGGAAACAAACCCTGCCTTTGTACTCAAATCAACCGGCAAAACACAACAACCCCAACACATGACAGTTATTACTGATAATTAAATTGTGGAGCCATCATTGCCTTCTAGAACCACTTAGGGTGAAATGTTGTTCGGACCTGTCTTGTCCCTCTTAAACATAGCTGAAGTCATTTACTTCTTAGTATTGCAATACAGAAGAAAGAATATGCCTCATGGTATGTCTTATAGAGATGGAGTAATATTTTAGTCTTAGCAAAAAAATTAGCAGCATTTGACTGGAAGCTGGAGTTACTTTCCCAATCAAAATAGTACAAGATACATTCATCCACATCTCGACATTCATGATATGAGTTGAGTCGTGTCTTGAAGGTACTTGTGGTTTGGTTTAAACAGCTTGTCTTAATCAATTTGGCACCACAGTGGGTTAGAAAGACTAGAGCGGCAGCCATGTCACATGATCATGATAATCTGTATGTTTGTGTGTGTGTGTGTGAGAGAGTGAGAGAGTGAGAAAGAGAGACAGCTTATGGAGGTTAAGAGATAAGAGAGACTATAGCTTATGGAGGTTTATGCTCTCACACACTGCGTGACATCACTCCAGTAACCCCTCCCCATCCTCCTATCTCACAATGCATGCTAGTGCACAGATGCACAGTGGCATAGATGTTTATACCCACACTCTACATACATATTCTATATATAAGACAACACAAGACCAGGATCTGAAACAATACTTTCATATCAGACCAATCATGATTAAGAATTAGACTAGATCCAGTGGTATCCTGTAAACATGCACTATAAGAACAGCGTTTTACTAACTTATTTAAGATGATAAACATACAATGGAGTTTGATAATTGAATTCACACATAAAGATGTTTGTGTAAAGTGAGCGTGCAATTATATTGTTTCCAAGCAATTGTCCTTGGCCAAAGCCCAGATGCACTGTATAATTAAAGGTTTATCCAAACAACTGGATGGATACTAATGTTGCTAATCTATAAGTTATTTAAATTAGTAAAAATAAATGATGTACCTTAACAGCTTTTCAAATGTGAGGAATTGCTTACTTTTCTTTGGTCTTATGCAGTTTTAATTGATTGCGTATCTTTGTGTCTTTTTTTACTGTTTGTCAGAGAAATTAGCAAAAACAAGGAACAAATAAGCATAAATGTGATGGGAGTGGCATATGTCAGAGTAATAATAATAAATGTAATCATCTTTAAATTGTAGCTCTTTAAAGTCATAGATCCGATGAGCTGTACAGTCCAATTTTAACCAGTAGACTTCCTGTAGCCTCCCCTCAGCATTAACCTCAACTAGCCAATCAAGGTTCAAAGTCGCTGCTTACCGGTGGGAGGCACTAGGCAGGTATAGGTGTGGCTTCCGGGCCCTTAAATCCACTGCTAATTGTGTTCATGGCCTATAAATGGGTGCACCCCCTGTTTGTATCATTGCTGTATGTTAACTGATTCAATGACACAGTGCCCTATCTATCTTTATCCAAATGGGATGTTGTTCATTAGTTAAGTGGTGTGGAAACCTTTGGCATGCTGCAGTCCTCCTGAAGTCAAATTAAAATAGATCACAATAACATTTTTGTTTCTGCCATTTTATCGTGTTTGTATTTTAGTTTTTGTAGAGTTAATTTGCTTTGATTTGTGTTCCAGTTGGATTATTTTCGGTGGAAAACATTTTTGCTCAGCCTTTTCTTATTTGCCTTCCAGTACAGATTCTCTTCAAGGACACCTTGGTACTCTGGCGCCCTCCTCAGGTACCTGGGAGGATCCGGGCTGTGGTCAATCTGTGTGGCATTTTCCCTTGCAAGTTGTGCGTGATTTAATTAACCAGTATTTTGACTTAAAATAAAAGCAGTAAAACACACTTGTCTTTCAAAAACGTGAGACCCTTTGATAATTTATGGTTTCTCTTTCACACATCGCCTTTCTAGCACTGACATCACATTAAACCTCCAAAGAAATAACCTGCTGTCTGATTGAATTATTTGACAACTGTCTTGTAAGTCAGAATTACATCTTAACTTAACTTTAATTGTTATCTATAAAGTTTCCACTGGGTATTTTCTTGGGTCTATTATAATGCTCACTATTGTTCATTAAATTTGTACTGTCTTTTGTCTGCATTGTGTCATTTAGGGCCAGAGGTTTGCACCATTTGAGCTATTTAAATGAGCTCCCTGCTTGAGTATCAATTCACAAGCGCGGCTTAAGTCTAGCCAGCGCGACTGAAAGAAACTGTGTCACCCAATAGCGTGGGCTCCATTGTATCCGTGAAAGGCCTCAGCACCCTGGCTATTGTTTTCTCCAAAGGGGAGTCAGGTTACCTTGACAACCGCAGGATGCCTACCCATCGGCCCTGAGCCAGAGAAAAGACACGGCCAGAGAAGGAGGGAAAGAAAGCGAAAGAGACAAAAAAGGAGGCAAGATACTTCCTAGCCCCAACTTTATTTCTTTTTTTTCTCTAACTTGTGTGTTTTGAAAACAGGCCTGATAGTCTCCAGTGGGTTGGGACGGAGACCCAAGGAGGTGAGGATGTGTGTTTCTGTGGTTGTGCGTGTGCGTGTTTGTCTTGTAAACTGAGCTGTTGTCATCTCTGCATCTGTCTCACATTGACACGTAACAGCAGTTTGGTTTTGCTTTGGTTCAGTATTTCTGTCAGTTAATGAACACACACACACACACACACACACACACACACACACACACACACACACACACACACACACACACACACACACTGGTAATAACAATACTTTAAATGTATTTATACCTTTAGACTCAATCAATAATGCAAATGGGTGACCATTCATTTGCAAAATAAAGAAAATATACCTTTACCGCTTAAATCCAAATATGGGAGTTGAAAATTAAATTGTGTAACAATTGTGCAATTAGGATTTTCTCTGCCCGAGGCATAATCATCCATTCATGAAGCATGTTGAACTTACTGGGATTTGCAATGTCCTTGTTTTGACAGTGAGATCCAGTATCCTGTAAACAGAGGGCCATGCATGTTGCACTGCGGCCACGCAGGTAAGGCTGAGCAGTGTAAGATCAGTGGCCAGGATGTAGTAAAAATTTACAGTCGAAAGAAACTAATGCACTATGCCTCATCCATGTCTGCCCCTGCATGCCTCACAGTGTGCACACTGCACAGGCATTGTGCTTTATTTACTTTAGAAGACTGAAAGCAAAACAAATGCAAACATGGTTCTCATTTTGACAGCTGAGTGACACCTCACAGTGAATGTTAAGCTTGTTGACTAAGCTCAGCCCAATGAGTAATTGATTATAGTTGTAATCTTACTTATACGTAGAGCTGGACATCCCTCAGCAGATATCCAACTATCACAAAGTATTCTGTTTTATCATGATCTCACTTTACAGCGCTGCTACTTTTCCATTCTGTATATGCCCCTCAACCAAAGTGATGAGTGCCCTGACAGCTCTGATGAAATGCATGAAAGGATCTGAATCTGGCTTATAGGCAGTAGGATTGGGCATGTTGAGCTTGGCTACACCATGTTCATTTGGGTAAGGGTTGGTGGGTTTATTGGCCTGATGGAAGTGAGAGCTCAGTGGCTGCTCTCTCTGGCCCAGTTAAACCAACGCTGGGAGCCCATGTGAGCAGCGAGCAGATACATGCTTCAGATATTTGTTTTGACACACCAGGGTCCTCACGTGAAGTCATGGAACCATTAAGTTCTCCACATTCTCAACGTATCTGGTGAAAAGGCAAAGTCCGGCTGTACGTTTTTATTGCATCAGATCCACTCTTAAAATCAAGTAAAAAAAAGATTTAACTGGTGTGTAATTACACAATTTATTAAAGGCAGGCCTTTTATGGTATGTCCATGTAAACGTTGACATATCTGGAGTTGTTTATAAAAATATGATGCATAAGACTTGGCATGTACAAGGATTGTAGCTCAACACAATCCACTTATAAATTGTGTTACCTTGATTCATGTTGTAACTGAGTTCATCAGGCAAAAACAAGGTTGAGAACCACTGGTATGCTGTTTGCTGCTGTTTCAAGAGGTTTCCCTGTGTATTGCGCCCTCTAGTGGTTGCCTGGTGATCTGCCTGTGCCTGTCTGTGTTCACCCTGCTGCTACAAAGCCTCTGGGTGCCCCTTGAGATGACCAGGGATGGACCTGCGGGGAGGTCACCTGAGGAACAAGGTAAGCCTTGATGGTGTTTGAGCAACACTGCTTGAATAAATAACATAAACACATCATAAACACATCTCATAATCTCAGCCAGAAGGGACGTTTTCACACTGAGCATTGCTTGGGGAAATAGGGCAGTAGTCTTCTATATTTTGCAGAGAATAAGTGTATCTCTAGTTGATAAGACCTTATTTGACTGTCTTTCCACTGTTAGATGAAGCTTTGTACACAATCCCCGGTGGGTCCTCCCATGTGGCTGACGTTTGTGGGTTTGCGGCGAAGATCTCTGTTCAACTCAATTGTCTGGTTAAAACATTTCCCTCAAGGAGGGTATTCAAGGGGCAGGAGACAGGGTTGTTTGGGAAAAAGTTTTGTTCCTGGTTTACAAAGAAGAGGCAATGTTAACAATCTCCTGCAGAGTATGTTTTTCCCTAAAATCAGCATTCTTTCTTTTGCATCCAAGAAATAAATTAGCATACTCTGGCGCCGTGCCTCTCCCAGAAGCCTAGTAGACTCAGACTGCGTTAAGGGCTTCAGGAGGTCTCTAACCAACATTCAAGGGTCTATATGTGGCTTTTGTCAGGAAACTTGACTTCGTATTTAACAGTGTTTACAATACATCATTTGAATAGTTCCTGATGTTTTATTTTTCTATGAGATCAGTTTCGATGAACACATTACAATATGATATAGATACTGATTCATGTTGCATTTCTTTGTTTTTGGAAGTTTCTTAATTCAAGGGAACTTCATTCAATTCTGAATTATATGGAACTGGCTGAACTGCTAAGAAACCCATTCACATATATATATATATATATATATATATATATATATATATATATATATATATATATATATATATATATATACTTTATTCATCCCCAGGGGGAGATTTGTTAAATTTTCATGCACATGATTTAATTCTCCAGTCAAAAGTAGCCATCTTAGGAGGGTTAATAACCAGATACACAGACAGACAGAAAAAAGAACAAAACTTTGTGACAGACTTTAAATAAATCATTTAAAAAATGTAATCACGATAAGACTTTTAAATCTAAATATCCAATCTTTTTCTTCTCAAATTCTAGGAAAATTGTTTTAAGCAACCACTGGTGCATCTTAGCCACAGACCCACAATTGCTCTGCGCTTTGATGGACCCACCACGAGTTGTGTACAAAGAGCCACCCAGCAATAGTTGTGTTGGAAAATATACCACTTGGGGGAAGCTGTTGGTAAAGTTCAAACTTTATTGTCCATTCACACAGCATCGCATGCGCCAAACAATTAACAGAATAACATAAAAAGAACACAGAGAATCTGCCGAGTCACCATCCAGCAACAACCGAAAAGACATGACACAGACATCATCACTTTGACCAAGTCATGGCTCTGAGATGGAGAAAGTTTATAATTTCATTAAAACATATTATTGTGTTTTGAAAACACATAATAAGGGGCTTTGTGCTGCTTACATTTCTGTCTCCATGTGATCTGACAATGTGCAGAAACAACTTAAAAATATAATATATTTAATTAAAAAAATATGATAATCATCATCATTACTACTACTACTGATAATAATAATAATAATAATAATAATAATAATAATAATAATAATAATAATAATAATAATAATAATATGTTTTCTACTATGGATATGATGAGTAAGTAAGGGTTGCACACACATACCCATTCATACATAATTATGTTAGCTGTACATTTACGAGTGTTTGAATGATTTGGTCATATAGTTATCTCACACAACTGGCATTAAGTTGTTACAGGATCCCACCTCGTCCCTCCCATTCATCTTTCATTGCGTCTGAGCCCAAAGGGCCCCTGCATGTGCATAGTGCTGACAGTCAGCTGAGCAAACAGTGATGAAGTGACATCACCAGTCTGGTGGATTTTACTGTGTACCACAGGTTATAGCTTTATTCCCAAGGAGATTCTTACTCTGACCTCAAAGCAACCCTCACACTACCAGCAACCCCTCCAATAAAACACTCAATATTCCTCATTCCCAGGCAGCATCTCTCTTTAACAGTCCTGCTTGCCTCATACAGGTGATTTCAGTCAAGACATCCTTGATCTGCCATCTCAAATAACTAATTTTAAGCCCCTCCAGCAGGCTTTTAAAAAGCACATTCACTGTTTTTACAGTAATGGTATTTCTGGTAACTGGTTGTGTTACTGTGAACATCACTACTTCAAGTTAGTCAACACAAGACAAGAGGTACTGGAAAGTACTTTAAGTTAAAAAAAACTAAAACCTGTTTATTTCCTCTACCTCTTTCTTTGAATACACTTTATTATTAGTTAAGGATGGTTCCAAACCTGGTGGTAAGATACATTTTACAGGTTAAAATATATTAATGAAAAATACATACACAACAATATGTTTTATTTGTCGTTTCTTTCTTCCTAAAGTATTGGACACTTTCCCCTCTTCAGGCCTCTAAAAGCTAAGAAACACTGAACTGCTTACAACTCATTTCTGAGTTTAAGGTCATTCCAGTTGTAACATAAAGAGATATTGCATAGTTTTAAGGGGTCACAAGCCAAAAAGGTTGGGAACCGCTGGGTTTAATGAATGCACCTGACGAAAAGCAATGTAAATGTGCTGTTTGTAAATAGCCAAGTCAGCAATTTGAGTATAACCTTCAGCCATGGAGGTGTCAATGGAAACTTTCCTCAAAAACATACAGTATGTCTATATGAGTGTAAGTGCCTGTGTGTGTGTGTGTGTGTGTGTGTGTGTGTGTGTGTGTGTGTGTGTGTGTGTGTGTGAGAGAGAGATGACCACAAAGCTCCAGTAACACTCAGAAATATTTTGTTGTCAGAAATTATGACATCTTTATCCGTCATATAAATAAGTCCCTCAAGACATAAGTCCCCCCCACATGCAACATAGAAAATACACATGGCCATAATTTGCTGCTTCGTTTGCAGCAGATCAGGTTAAGAAAATAGAATTACGTAACCCATCGAGATTTGCCATGACATAATACAAAGTATTACTCCTTAAACATTATGAGGGGTTAGAATATGATACTGTACGTAGATGACATCCCATGTATACTTTATGTCCCAGGTCAGCGGGGTCTTGGCTTTCGTAGGCTGGCGCTCCGCTTGGAGGCTTTGAGTACTCAGGTGCAGAGGCTGAGCAGAGAGAGAGGTCAGGTCACCCAGCTGAGCAGAGATGACCTCAGTCTGTTGCAGCAAAGGTATCTATTAACACATAAACAGAATATTTTATGTATTGTAATTATTGTATTTGTTCATGCAGTGTGGTTACAAGGGGGTTTATTTTCCAGCTTTAGACAGGATCAGCAAGGCTTAGCTCGCTTGGTGGAGAGGGAGCTGAAGAGAGTGTCTCAGAGGCTTGACCAGCTCAGCCGTCATCAGCAGCATCACCATCAGTCTCACACTCCATCACATGACCTCAGACCACACACAGGTAAGGCCCAGACCTAATCTCTCTTAAATGATGTGTGCTGTTGTATTAGTTTTGGGGGGGTTAGATTGATTTGACCTCCTTAATAATGTAAGATACATGTTCATTGTTTGTAGAGCTGCTTTGAGCAAGTGTTTTTGAAAAATCTGTACTTAAAGACATATCATTAAACATGATGAAGCTCTATGATGTGAAGGAAAACAAGTTTCTCTATCAGGAGGGAAGCTTTTCCCCGGACAGAGATAATTTTAGATGAAGGAGTTTTCTATCTTACTATATAATGTGGATTGTCATGTAATGCGGGTACATACCAAACCACAGAATTAGATTTTCGCAGATATAGAAGATCTGTGTGGTTTAGACTAGACTTACTGGGGCCCCACAGTGAGATTTAGACCGAAAAGACATGTGTATTAGGCTATGACATACACATCTTTGATTTTACAATACTAGAAGCAGCTCATTGTCCAAGCCAAAACAGAGATTTTAGGGTTTGTTCCAGATATAATATGCTTTAACATTCCTGCTACACCAAATAAATACACTCTCCCCTCCCCACATGTTGCCAGCTTCAATAACTGTAAGCTTTTCTGTGGTTTACTACAGTGGTAGTGTGATACTCTGAGCCAAATGCATGGTTCGTAGCCTCAATGGAGGTTAACCACACAGTGAAATTAACAAGCTGTGATAATGGAGGGTGTGAATAGGGGGGTTAAAGGGCAGTGGGTGCAGGTGGTTATGGGGAATGAAGTCCTTGAATAGAAGTTTAACAAGTCCCTCAGAGCCAGTGCCGATCAACTGGCCGTGGGGAGGGAAAAAGTTTACATTTACACGACCCTCGTGAGAGGTGTCAGGTGAGAGTCGGGTTATGCACCCGGGTTGGCGCGCGAGGGGTTGTGTGTGTGTGTGTGTGTGTTTGTTTGTGTGGGTACGAGTGGCTACATGCTCACCTCCCTTTCTAAAAAAGGGAATTCATAAAACTTGGGCCACACACACCACACTGTGCATTTGTGAGGGTACACTCTTGTCAGCATGCACACACATGCCACCCGCAAGCACACAAACACACGCCTCCCCATCAGTGGCGGCTGGTGATTTTTTTTTGGGGGGGGGCGCAGTTGGGCGGCGCGGTTTAAATAGCGCTCCACAATGAGAAGAAAAGAGGTTTTGAGTAGAATATTCTAAAAAACAAAGCTTTATTTCAAGAAAACACAGTGCTCAACACTGTCCAATAACAACTATCAACAAACTGTAACTTTGGGCATGAGAGGTTCAGAGCAAAATGGTTTAAGAAACATTCAATGTGGTGGCCAGAGCAACTTCAGGGAATACATTGACGTAGCATTCAAACTGGGGGCCCTGCAGTAAGGTGGCACTGATGAGGTGGTCATAGAAGGCAAAGCGTTCCCTGGTGTGTCCAAGTATGGTGTCACAAACCTACAGATAAATATATAGAGAGAGACAGAGACAGACAGATAAGTTGTGGGGAAATATCTACTACAAACAGGCTCCATACTACAGACAAAAAACTATGTTTTGTGTGTCTTGATGGCTCATCAACATAGACAAAAGGCCAGGAGCCACCTTGATGGCTGTAGCCTGGAGCTATGACTGACACACACACACAGAGTTTTCAGTCGCCATACTAACATAATCAAAGGCTCTGCTAGCTGTGTTGCTCGCGTAGCTACGTGGGAGCTATATGGGATGTGAGGGAATGATAAAGGTCTCTGATTCGACGAATAGTCCAACCACGTTGCAATAAGAAACGATGTCATTGGCTAGGGTGCAGATTTGTGCGCCCGAAGATTCACGTTTCATCCGCCAATGAGAAGCTGTCCTTGCCGCAACGAGGGTGAAATGTTTGTTCGCTGCCATAGACTCACATTTGGCCGGCGCCCCTAAAGGGGGAGGGGCTTTTCTCAGTGATGATGAATGGCGATATATTATATTTGGTATATCTTAAGTGGTTGTTGACAGGGGCTTACGGTCTTCCACACACATTTAGCGCGTCAACACGGTATATTTCTTATTTAAATTATTTGGTATATAATGTTTTTTGACAGTATATATTATATATTTTTTTTCTTCTTTTTTTTTTTAATCGCAAAATTTTAAGAGGGGCGGCGCCCTAGCGCCCTCTATTGACGCCCCGCCACTGCTCCCCATCACCAGCCTGTTCGCCCCTTACCCTCCTCCTCTCACATTACCTCACACCCATAAAATACCACTGAATTACCCAGGAGTCCTTTCACCAACTTGTCTACTCATACTCTTGTTTTTGCAGAGGGAGCACTTTTTTTTGCTGTGCTCTTATAGCGTATCACTATTTTTAGGCTTTCACACCTTCACTTCGGGGTTTCTTATCTTTTTTTCTCTCTTTTCTGTTTTACCATGTTGTTTTACATAGTTAAGGACTGCGTATTTTGGCAAGGACTGGCATTGTAAAAGGGTATGTTTGGTTGGAGGCAGGTGGGTCAGGTGTGTGTGAGTGAGTGTGTGTGTGTGTGTGTGTGTGTGTGTGTGTGTGTGTGTTCATTCCAGTTGATTGACATTGGCTAGAGATGGTGGGGGGTTTACTGGAAAGGGCCTCTAAGAACACACTGCCTCTACTCTAATGCCTCTTACACGCATGGCAGCACTATACATCGTGCTGATGGCTGCTGAACATTGATGGCTGTGAACATTTCAGTTGAGAGGTTGTATATCAGAGTTATTGTCCACTGTTCTTCATTACCTACGTTGAGTTAACTCCACAGTGTGCTTTCTGTTACTAAAGCAAGGAATGTAGCATAATGATGCATTCAAAATGGCCACATAAAGAGAAACTGTGTGATGGCTAATATCTCACCCGCAGGGCCCAAGGAGAAGTGTGAGGTGCCAATGGATCGTGCGTATCCGGTGTGTGTGGAGAAAGTGGAGGTGAGAAAGTGGAAATATATGTGGTAGCATGAACTTAATGACACTGTATGCGCGATGTTATGGTTTCATTGAAGTCTTTACCTTAAGTTTTAAGTTGAATATTTAGTTCACAGTATATGAGCTTATTATGGAAATACCATTTTAAAATAATGGGTATTAGGATGTAGCATGCATATATTATACGTTATTTATACTGTACATCACCAGAAATGTGCCTCGTTATTTTGTCTGATTTAACATCTGTCTCTCTGGCAGTTCCTGCGGGCTCGTTGGCAGTCAGACCCCTGTTATGCCTTTTATGGGGTGGATGGTACCACCTGCTCCATATTGACATACCTTAGCCAAATAGAGGACTTTTGTCCCTTTCGTCTTGGAAGAAACCACTCTGCACTGCCATGGCACCAGCAAACTCACTCCTACACAGAGAAGGTACAAACACAACAGGATAAAGCCATTGAGTGCCATGGTAAAATTATTCAGCTCATGATCTACTCTACTATCATTTATATCTGATGTACACTTTGCACTGCCTCCTTGTTTAACATTATGATTTTACACAGGCTGAGATACGTACAACTCTGAGCCCACTCTACGAGGTCATCAACAGCAGCAATGGTCCTGCCATGAACTTCATCCGGTCTAGAGTGGAAAGGATGTCTGAGCGGTGGATACAGGCTGCTCTGAGGATGAGGCAAAGCAGCAACAAGACCGTCTCGACCCAGATGCGGGTATACACGCAAATACCTTACATTTAGAGGTTTTCAGTAACATGCCCGCGTGACCATAATGTTTATGTAAAGTGTGTTTAGTGTACTGAGAAAATCCACCTATATTTAGGCCTCTGCTCGCAAATTGCATACCCAAACTAAAAAGGGTGTATCTCTGCAACCACTAGGGCTATCTGAATAATGTTGGTGTTATAATAAAAGGCTCCACATGTGAGATTTTGTTCAGATGTGTACATATCAGTCTATATGTTACTGATTAACAGTAAATGAAGATGACACACAGCAAAAATGAAAAGGTTTCAGGTCCGCCTAGAAAAAAAGCACTTTCAGGATGATTATTTCTTTGATATGATGCAGCTGTAAGGTCTAAACCTCTCACAAATCATAGCACAATATGTGAACATTCTTTTTGCAAAGGTTGACTTTGATGAAGTGAAGCAGGACAAAGTTAGAGAGGGTTTTAGTTCAGAAAATTCAGGCGAGGTCTCATTGGGGCCCATTTGGGACCATTTGGGCTATTTGAATGCTACTTGAATTTTCTCATTTACCAAACCCTATATTTCACTTGTATATTACTTATGGTGTTCAATACATCCAAATACAGCAGTTTTGGGCTTTTATTAAAAAAAAATCACAAAACAACCTATGATTTACAGTTTTATATAACAATCGCTCACTTCCCCACCAGGGGGTGAAGGGTTTTTAAAGGATTTAATATAACCAAAACTCTAGTTTTCAACTTTCATTATGAATGCATTATGAACTGCTGCCTCTCCAAAACTGCCATGTTGGCATCCATTAAAGATGGATTTAGGACTTTATAACCTCCCATCCTCCAGGTGCTGCTTTATCCTGGGGCCCTGGCTGGCAGTGTTGGCCAGCGTTTTGAGGCCCTGGTGGATCGAGGGGGTCCTCTAGGGGAGCTGGTCCAGTGGGCCGACCTCAGCGCCTGTCTGACAATCCTGGGCCACAACTTAACCTTCAGCACCTCACAGCAACTGCTCCACAGGTTACCACCATTGTCCACTAGCTACTTTCACCTTACACACAATATTATATATATTATGTATACTTTAAAAATACTGACTACATATACAATTTATTTTATTTTATATATAGTTAATTGATTTGTAGTGTCAAAAGATTAATGCTCCATGTCGCTGAGCGATTAGTAGTGTGATGTGTGTTTATTGTGACTGGTCCAGCCTGATAGGTGCTGCGCCAGGCCGAGGCAGTTGTCCAATCCAGAGGCCCCTGACCTTTGACCTCATCTACACTGACTACCATGGCCTTGCTCACCTTCACGGCGCCATGGGACTGGCTTTCCTACATTACCAGTACAACCACAATTTTCTAAGTACATCATTATGTCTCTCATATATCGGTATATCGGTTCTATATTCTATAAATAATATTGCATCTTTGCAATGAGTGTGTTTCATGTTATTTGGTATAAAAACCTTTAATGAAATGGTAGATGACAATATTTATAAACCCTGACATTTACCTCATGATTATCATAAATGAAATAGCCATATCCTTGTCAGCCTTGTCAAAGATGACAAAAGGTTACACATTAAAGTGTTACATTTGCAAACTATGTCTATAAATGCAAGAAACACTTTGTGATTAACCATACTAACCCCCAAAAATTTATCGTAGGTGTCGCTTCAGAATCCTGGACTCTTTTGGCACGGAACCAGCCTTTAACTTGGGGAGTTATGCGCGTAGTCATGGATTTAAAACACTTTGGGGAAGCTGGGGACTGCAGCCTCTGCAGTACATGACCATGTTCCGTAAGTCTGTGTGGATGTATTGTTGTGTGTGCGTGTGCACGTCTGTAATCATGCAAACACGGTATGATGGCAGCTCAGTACAGTACATTGATTCAGAGACGCATGACCTACCACTCAACTCACATCTACAGACATATTTATATTTTGCTGCCGCAGCACTGATCCTTCACATGCACATCTCTAAGCGTCTTCACAGTGAGAGGATTAATAGCTAAGGTTAAATAAACGTGGTGCCCAGACAGAGCTTTCATTCCAACACCTCTCTATGTCGTCTTTCCCACCCTGCTGGGAGATGGAGACAAGCTGGCCGCACTGGGCCGAGAGCCACTCTTCGTGCCTCAGCCTGAAACACTGTTTATTTGTCCTGCTGAGGGGAAGACAGGGATGGATGTAAGCTGATGGTTGGGAGAGGGAAGAAAAAGAGAAACAAAGTCACAGGAAGTGGGGAGAAAAAGAAGAAGCTTGAGAAAAGAGCGGGCGGGTGTTTATGCTTCTGTGTTGAAATGGGGAAGAGGAGGATTGGCGATGGACGGATACTAAACAGACAAGCAGACGAAGCACAACTGTAAACAGGCAGCAAGAGATCTGAAACTGAGAAACAATTCATTCCTTCACAGCTTCACATGCCCTTGATCATATCAGTTAGCTGCTGAATGCCTCTGCTAATCTGATAGGTGAGCCTAGACAGGTGTCAGAGACATGTGGGAACAAATGGAGCTGAAAATGAGCCCGGAGAAAATGATGTGCTGCTGTGAATGAGAACAGATTTGGCAAAAAGTATTTAAAACAAGTATACCTTGAGACAGGAGAGAATCACACACACACACACACACACACACACACACACACACACACACACACACACACACACACACACACACACCTTTGCCGGCAGCACATTCCTATTAAAGTAAATACTCATCTTTCACACCTTCTTTCGTGTGTCGTAGGCCAGCCGGGTGGCAGCTGCCTATCTAAACAACCAGAGGTTAACCTCTCATTTTCTTTAACAGCTGATTTATACTGCTCAGCATGTTTTTTTTCTCGCACATAATTTTAATATCAACTGTTATTCACCTGTAATATTTCTGGACTGTATACGTAGTAAAATGTAATCTGTGATCTGCCCTCTAGCTCATACTCCTGATAACTCCTTCCTGGGCTTTGTGAGTGAGGAAGCAGCGAGGGAGGAGGTGAGGGAGGAAGAGCTGGAGCCGGACAGCTACAGGAAAGACAGGATAGCAGTCATCTACGGCAAACAAGACTACATGTGGCAGGTGAAATGACCTAAAGAGGGAGTGAAGATTTTTTAAATAAAAGTCAGCTTAGTGTTTTTGTTCATCCTGGTCTTAGATCATCAATCATCATAATTATGTGTGTGTTTATATATCAGGGTAAATCTGAGTATGTGGAGGTGATCAGTGAAGAGATGGAAACCCACGCTACAGTCTACCAGCCTCCAGGACTCGCCTCTAATCTGCCCAGCTTCATCAGAAACCACGGCCTACTGACTCAGGAACACTTCCTACGACTTCTACGCAGAGCCAAGGTCAGATAAAAGAATCTTTTAAGTGTATCTATTGTTTCTTAAGTAGATTTGTGGCACAATCATATTGGACTGAATTGTGGCTGCATATGGGTCACTGTCCGGACATGTTTATCCTGCCTGCTCTGCCTTGTTTATATTCTATGACAGATCCTCATGAAGATGCAAAATAACACGTCTTCCCTTTCAGGTGTTTGTAGGTCTTGGGTTCCCCTATGAGGGACCAGCACCCATTGAGGCGATCGCCCTGGGCTGTGTCTTCCTGCAGCCACGGTTTCACCCACCACACTCATCAGACAACAACGATTTCTACAAAGGGAAGCCCACCACAAGACAGGTAGATAACTGAAAAATAATGATGATGTTTGAATCAATTCTTAGATCTAAAGACAGTAAATAATAAATTCAATAATAATCAATACATTTGATGACAGATCTCCTCCCAGCACCCTTATGCTGAGAAATTCATTGGAAAACCTCATGTGTGGACCGTAGATGTGACCAACAAGACTGACGTACGCGAGGCCACCAGAGCCATTCTACGCACAGAGGTAATGACTGGAGAACCAGCAGTTATACCATATATATATATATATATATATATATATATATATATATATATAGACACACGTTGTAATCCTATAATTTTCAGTTTCAGTAGCGCTGAATATAAATGCATGCGTATGTTTTTGCAGGTGAAGCCTTTCACTCCCCGAGAGTTCACCTGTGAGGGAATGCTGGAGAGAGTTCGTGGCTATATCGCTCACCAGGTACAGAGATGTAGCCATCGACCTGTTGCAGTATTTTTGTTGCTCCTTCTACCCAATTAGACTCCTGATGTGTCATGATCTTAATCTCTGAAATAGATGAATTTCGTTCTTCAGATTCCGTTGTTGTCGTTTGGTTCAAACTCTCCCTATTGACCACTTTCTTTCTCTTAAATCCCTCCAGAATTTCTGCAGTAAATCTGTCAATACTTGGCCACCAGAAAGTGCTCTAAGGGTGCACCTGGGTCCCTTGGGTCAGTCATGCGTAAGTGTGTGTCGACGGTCCTCCCTCGTGTGTGAGCCATCTCTGTTTCACCACCTAAACAGTCCTGCTGCGTTCGGCAGGTGAGAAATCAGCAGGTACACCCTGTACAGTTATGGGGGTGAAAGGCAGTTTAACAAGTTCAGAGTTGTGAAAGGGCCTTTATATTGTCTGTGAGCATACTGTATATAACATGCCATTTGTGCGGTATGCAGCTGAAAATGAATGCACTTTCATTTCCCATTTTGTAGACTCAGTATAGGTTGCTCCAGCATGGGAAAGGAAGCCAACCACCTGTTTCCTTCCTACAGCCCTTGGGGCCGACACTGTGGCCTTCAGCAGGAACCTCTGCTGTTCAGTTGCGCCGGCTCCGACCCGTCTCACCGCAGACTGTGTCCCTGCAGGGCTCACCTACCTGGACAAGTGGCACTGTGCCCTGACTGCCTCTGAGCAACTCAGGAAATAGCGGGAGGGGAAGAGGACAAAGGTGATATGATAAAGACAGCACCAAAGAGCCATTTGCAATACAACCTATACAGGTGAAGAATAGTTCTCGACCAAAGAGAGCCAGCTATCCCGCCAATGCTACTGAAAGCTTTGTGGTCTTGTTTGTGGATCTCAAGCCGAAGTTGAAAGATAGTAGATAGATCAGGATTTTATTCTCATGTGCACATTGATACAAGTTTTAGTGCACCAGTAATCTGAATCATCACAGCCAGCATTACTGGCATTCATTGT
The DNA here is from genome assembly GCA_038501785.1 of Myoxocephalus aenaeus. NCBI lineage: Eukaryota > Metazoa > Chordata > Actinopteri > Perciformes > Cottidae > Myoxocephalus > Myoxocephalus aenaeus. The sequence continues at coordinate 1,455,199 of JBAMJR010000143.1, read as the reverse complement.
GTTGTGGCAAGTGGTTAAGTTTACTTATGTGAAAATTCAAACATGGCGGGGTGCGTCTACTTTCTAGTGCGTCCACTGTTATGGACAAGAATTTTGTTTACGACAGTTATTACTCAGGAACCAAAAAATGAATGATTGTCATTTCAGAAGTGTTTAAGGATGATGGATGTAAGGCCTCTGTTTTTGTAGCTTTTCCTCGATCCCTTGAGCAAACAGTCTTGAAGTATGAAGACAAGATACACTTTAGGGAAAAGGTGTTTAGGTGGATTTAAATGTATATAAATGTGAAGTGGCACATACGACTCCAAAGCCCTTTAATGATCTTCTCCTGCTCCAGATTTTATGTTATGCTGAATAAGTGTCTAATCATTAATTTGCTTACAATAATGTATCACGCTGGTCAGCATTGCATCGGATTATCACTCATGTAACCCCTCAATGCTCTGCTGGCTGCAAATATTAGCCTGGGCCTCGGCGGAGAACGGGTGACAGCCTAAGTGATGAGGCTCATTATCCGAGTGAATCATGGATAACCTCTGGATGCCTTTGGGAGGTCACAGCCATATGACCATGATTATACTGTCATATAAACCATTGGTTCCCAACCATCTTTGACTTAGGAAACCCCCTCAGCTCTGTTTAAATCCATGCCCCCCGCCAGTAAAGGCAGAACCCAATTGTTTGTCTTTCACACACATATTCTGCGCCATTAGGACCAGGGAAAAAGTCACTGAAGGCAGGATTAAATATGTTTTCTCTAGTTATTTTACTAGAAATGATGATTTTGATCATAACAGATGACTTAGTTCTTGCATTTGCGCCAATATTATTCCATGACTGCATCATAACCTCCAGATATTTAAAGCCTCCCCCAAGAGCATTTTGCATACCACGGGTTGATATGAACAAAACTGGAAACTTAACATACCGGTACAGTAGAGTGGTTTGGCAGCATGACACATGCAAAGAGAGGTTTTGAGCTTTAACGTTTCCATTTAAAAAACCTCAAATAGTCTCACAGACTTATCCCATCATCCCGTCCTGCAAAACACCTTGTGAAAGAAACAAATGATAACAACTAAAGGCTAAACTACAGGCCATGGTCAGTATTGTAAGTAATGGGGTGCTGGATTTACATGATGCAGCTGTTGGCAAAGATTGCTCCAACAATGGCAACACGCTGCTATATTGAACCGGGTCAATGTGAGCTTTTGGAAAGGATGCACTCATGAATGTTAATTGGCAGAGCAAGAGACCTTTTCCGCCCGATACACTTCATGTGACCAGAACATATTGTAACTCAGGGATCAGAGCGCTCAGGGATCAGAGCGCTCAGGGCTGCGACGACAGGACTGGTTGACAACGTGATTAACGACTAAAAGTATGTGAAACAGTCTACGGAAACAACATTTGGGATGACTATGGTGGACTCCGGTGAATTAATTTGGACCTGTCAAATGTGACTCTTGTTTCATTAGCTGAGCGGTCCAAAGATGATGGAAATTAACTTGTGTTTATGTCAAAACGTTGTTTGGATTATAGGAAAATAAACGTTGCTTTTGACTCTGAAGCAAATTTTGGGATCTGTCATTTCTGGATGAGTCATGTTAAATCATATCAGTTACATGTGTTATGGCATATAAAAGCTGTCACTCACCTCCCAGGGGGCTGATAGCACAGGGTTCAAACTAAGGGTTTAAAAACAGCACCAAGTAGATATGGAGCAAACGCGTAGCGATGGATGGACTAAGGTTTCATGGTTCCACACGGCTGCTAGTGACATCATGAATGAGACTTTGGGAGAGCAAAACTGAGTCCACATGTTTGTCAGAAACCAATTTGACAGATAGATTGATAAAAAATATCCCTAACATATTGTAATTTCAGTTAAATGAGTTCACAACCACTTGGCTCACTTAGGCACAGTAGTGCTTTAGCTGAACGCCAACTCTAGCATGGAAACATGCTCACAACGACAAGGCTAATATGCTGACAATTAGCAGTTTTAATGTTTACAATGTTCACCATTTCAATTTAGTATGTTAGCATGTTAATAACATTTAGAAACACAAAGGGCAGCTGACGTTGATGAGAATTAAACCAGAGTAGCCTATGTGTTGATCTTTTGATGATGTTTACAATAAAGAGGAAAAGTGAGGGGATAACCAAATTGATTTCAGTTCATCCCAAAGGGAACATGAATGTCTACACAAAAGTTAACCCTGCCAATAATTGTTGAGTTATTTCAGTCTGGACCAAAGTGATGGACCAAGTGACAGATGGACATTGCCATCCATGGAGCCACTAGCATGGTTAAAAATACTGTCCTGTACTTGCATGTACTTGCTAGCCACCTCTGCATGTTGAAATAACGATTAGACGGTTAGAAAATAAGGGATGATTGATGAAGGAGAAAAACAATCTAAACCCTTGAGAAACTAGAGAGGAAACATGAACCTGGGTCAGAGTCAGCCAGATATTGTGGAACGTTCATGCTCAAGTAGAGGTTCAATAATGTTTGTCTGAGTGCTTTTTAAAATTGCATGAACTCTTTTGGCCACATAGGACTCTTTCTCCTATACCTTTTAACTGTGGAATGTGGTTGCAAACCAAATTTCACTGCCAAGATAAATGAGAGATCTTATAATAGAAAGCAATACAGGAGAGTTTCACGTAGATTCAAACTTTCAACCTGTGTTGTTTTATATGAAAGATAAAGATTTATTCTGAGAAAAAAATCATGTAGAGAAGTAAGATAGCAGTTTACTTTCTGTTCAGACTTTATTGCTATTTCACATACATAATCTATTTACAAGTTAGAATGACAAAGCAAGAAAAGGTTTACATTTAGTCCAAATGATTGCTGTGTGTCAGGTTCAACTTCAAGTTACATATGAGAGGAATATTATAGACATAATTCATCTGTCTGTTTTTCATGAGGGATATTGTTACATTTTGTAACCACCAAAATGTGTAGTTATTGCCGTATTTTATTTTCACAACTGTTCACACTGTTATACTGGATATCCAAGTTTTTCCTAATGTACTTCAGATCAAGTGAATGCCCCCTTTTTCTCATTTTCTTTGGTCTCCCGACCGCGTTTGTCTTTCGGCGACACCATTCTTCACATGCATTTTACTCTTACTCATGTCTCCCCTCTTTTCCTGCATCTTTATCAATGCAATGATGAGTTCATGGAAAATAATTTTATTTATTTTTAGTGACAAAAAGGTGGGATAATCTGGTATTACAACTCCTTTTGCCAATGTCTGAAGTACAGATGGACGGGAACAGTGCCGAGTTGGCTTAAAATATAAAGTATACGTATTCATTTAGTTCTCTGCATATTTTTGGATTACCTCCAATATGCTAATTTGTTCACCATATTGTTGTAAAAAAGAAAAAAAAATGTCAAATGTAACTAAAAGGGGCCAAATATTTTTATGTAAATTATTTAATTTGATATATGTCCCCCACTCTTTAAGAACCTCTTTACCGCTTCAGCTTTGTTGATTTGCAACAGCAGGTTGTTCCCTAAAGGGGGCAGTGTGGTCAAGCTAAAGCAGCTGGCATTGGACAAGTGGCATGAGCAAAACCTCAGCAACATGCTTACATTGACGGAGATGAGAACAGAGAAAGATAGAACAAGAAAAACATCCAAGGAAAACTTGAAGAGAGAGAGAGAGAGAGAGAGAGAGAGAGAGAGAGAGAGAGAGTGTGAGGGAGACAGAAGTGCAGTAGATGTGTTTGAACAAATGACACTTCCAGTCTTATCTAGAGCTAGCTCTCAGTTTAGTCCATCCATCACACGTGCGCATGGGAGAGAGAAAGCAGCTTAACTACCATAAGAAAGCAGCTGCTTTTATTGAAACCTGTTATTGGTGTGCCAAGATTACACTGAACAACAACAACGCTCTTCCCTGGAAGCCAATAAAATGCCTACAACAAACACTTGGCTTGCCTACAGCGCTGTTAGAAGCCACAGAGGTTGGTCTTAATGATACTTGGTAACTATTACAGACTATTAAACTTAACCTTTTGAAAACCAAGGCTCATATATGGTTCTTTTTTTACTAGTAAGTAGTCGTATAAACCGCATTGAGTTATATTACTTGTATTATTTTATATCTTTTTTTCAGAATTTAGTTGTGAATAAAATGTATATTTTCAAAAAAATCACTTTTATAAAATATTTTGATCATAACTATTAATGTCCAGCATGATCTAAGCTAGATTTCCCCAAAAATTATTTTGAAGCGGTCCCCGACTTATACAAACTCCATGGTTCAGGCACTTACCAACATCCCACTAGGGCTGTCAACGAATAATCGAAATTCGAATATATATTCGAATAGTTGTTAAAAACTGAATTTCGAATGTGAAAATTTATATTTCGGAGGATAATTATCGTGAATCTGGCAACCCCCGCCGCGGCCGCGATGAAGTGTCCTCTTTTTGTGTGTGTGTGTGTGTGTGTGTGTGTGTGAGTGTGACGAGCCGTTCGGGGCAGAGTCTATGACCCGGAGCAGACGTGAAGCTGGTTGAGGCTTTCATGGGGTTTTGCTGTTGTTTTGGCGTAGGCTACGGCCCACGGTAGCCTGTTCTGTGTTCCCTTAATAAACACCCTATAAGCCAGCTAACGTCTTGTAGCTTTCCTGACCCAGGGTCGCTACGCTATGTAAGCTAGAGTTAGCTTACCATTCAACGACAAGCAACGTGAGGCCACATCTCCAGAATGTGCACCCAAGAGAATATGGCATATAATGTGGAACTTCAGAGAAACAGACACGTCTGGATACGTATTTTGCGCCGTCCGCAACAAGTTCGTTGTCTGCGGCACGATAGGAGGCCTGCACGCAAAAATTGATTTCGTTCGTATGCAAGGACATGAGGGCTTCAGGGAGTTCTGTGAAGCACTGGAACCGAGGTACCTTATCCCTGATCAGCACTCAGCATGTGTTTATTGTTGCCGTTCATTTAAACCGCTATGCGCGACCGACGGTGCGGGGGGGAGTGAACACCTAAACTGAAGAATTTTGTATTTACACATATATTCGAATATATTCGAATATATGTGTTTTTTTTAAAAGGAATATTCGAACGTCATTTTTTAGCAATTTTGACAGCCCTACATCCCACATACTAATAGGACACCTTTTTGGAAAGATTAGGACCTAAATAATCCGAATCTGCAACAAAAATCACTGCGAAACCAAGCTTTGACATATTGGGAAGGTGTTTTAGTCAAAAGAACGTGTCGTTCGGTTAAAAAATAGAAAAGTTACTTGTTTTATGACAATACATTGTCTCACTAGAGGCTGCTGGGTATTAAAATGTGCATAAGCCTTCCCTCTTGCTGTGTGACGTGTTTCTAGAAATGTGGGGGGTACACGTAAGTCACAGGAAGCGGATATGTGAGACAGAGAAGAAAAAAAGAAACATGTGATTTTACAGGTACTAATATGGAGTTCGTAAGGATTTTGATTGCTTTGTTAGACTCCCACAAGCCCGTACGGTTACTGAGATGTGTTTGTTAGGGAAATCCGACTTTGTAAAGGGTATTTATCATGGATTTGGTGAAACCTTGCGGCCATCGCGGCAAGCTGACAGAGCAGCCGTATAGTCGGAGGAGTTTACGTAAGTACTTAAACTTAACGGTTACTTTAATTATATGTTATGCCATATGTATCTTCTCACAAGAGTTGCGGAACTGTAGAACTTTAAATGAAGTTAAACAACAATGTGGTTCCGGAGATAATTAAGGAAACGTTAAAACAAATGTTTTTTAAAAACTGTCCGATAATAGGCGCAGCGGCGCTGCTTTGCCTTGCCGTGCTAAAGAGGTTTTAAGGAATAAAAAAGGAAAAGAACGGGAGAGAGAGAGCGAGAGAAGAGGGAGAGGAGCAACAGGGATTGGTTGGTGTGTGTGTGTACTGTATGGAAGGTAGTTTGATTTTTGAATGAAAAAGTGTGTTTTTGTGTCTGCCTAGAGACAGATAAAATAGTTCTCTGCTTGATCTGCTGTTACATCTATCAGCAACACACAATACAGGCCAGAGAGCTGTTGTGTATGCTTGAGTGGTTAGGGCAGGGCATGGGCCTTTCCGTGATTTCCCCCAAACGTCTCATGTCAGTATTCCAGCAATCTCACCACACCTGAGTAACTCTGAGGCAGACGTGATCCGGTCCACTTCTCGGTTGCCTCTGTGTGTGTGTGTGTGTGTGTGTGTGTGTGTGTGTGTGTGTGTGTGTGTGTGTGTGTCCACATAGCTGCTAATCCCATTGTCTTTATGTATGTATTCAACTGAAAGCTTACTATGACCTCTAGGGGACCGGGGAGGTCATCGGCGCAGACAGTTCTTAGAAGCAGCAGCCACGAGATAAAACATGATATCTGAAGTCATTTCTAAACGTGCCGCAACATTAGAACAGAAAACGCTTAAATAATTTTGCAGGGTCCATTTGTTCCTATAGAGCAAACCGATTTTCCAAGGAAAGCTTGGGAGAGGGAGTGAAGTCTTCTCTCGTTTTGTGCAGAACTGATCCGTCCCTGTGAAGAAACACAGAGCTAAAGCCCTCGTCATCTTTCATCTTACACCTCTGAATTGCCTTCATTTTCGGGGGGCCCATAAATTGGCTCTTCTAGTCCCATAAATGGCTCCTTTTGCGGTGGGATTTATAGTGAGGGGTGGCAATGGGGTGTACGGGGGGGTTAAAAAACAACCTTTTGATGTCCCCTCTGCTTAACAGGCCGTGCAGACGCGCCTGTCCATATGCTGTACGGTGCCTTGGCCACACACTGCTAGCGTGCAATTCTCTCACACACAGGCACATTACAAGATATTAAACTGCTTTTCTGCTTTCATTCAGTCATGGGATGTAACAGCCAAGCAGGGTGGTTCACGTTAAGCTGTGCCACTTCCTCAGCTGTAATTAAAGCCGCCCATGCAGGGGGTCTCTGACAGTCTTGTTTTGCTACACCCCTGATCCTGACCTTTTTAAAAGGAGACGGTGAAGCTTTTTTTTTTTTCTAACACTGCAGAAAACCTTGAAATAATATAGTCTGGAGTTTATTTCTGGGTGATGATGTGTTTCAACTTGTTAAAAATCAACCAAAATACTTCACTTCTGATGTCACAAATAGAAAGCTTTGGCACTACAGTTTACACAAGATCACAGATGTGATGTATAAGCACACTGCCTCATAAAAACGCTCTACAGAAGGGTGACAAATGGTGAAACCTACATACGCAAATATGGGTGTCTCAATTAATTGGTGAAACCAGTTGGGGGAACAAACATGGTGATGGTGGAAGCCCTCACTATTAATGTGACGAACATGTGGCGTTGGCCCAGTGTAAGATAAGATCAGGTGCACTATGCTTCAAGCTAGTGTTTCTAAAGTAAAGAACAAACTCGTTTATTACCACAGTGTCAGTATAGCTCAGCTGTTTTTTATTTATTTTAACCAGCATATAGGTCTAAAAGCAGACAGCTGGAATGAGAAGGCAGTCAGAACTGGACCACAGTTACCGCAGCCAACACACATGGCAGTACCTTTTATAGTGCATTCTGAAACTATATCAGACCCCTTCACTTTTCACATTTGGTTATGTTGTAATTCAGCAAAAAACATTTTAAATCATTCAAATGTTTTTTGCTAAAAAGTCTAAAGTGTATTATTGTGGTGGGAAGATATCAATCTTCCCACCACAATAATACACTTTAGACTTTTTAGCAAACTTATTTAAAAGTAAAAACAGAAATATCACATGGAAACAAGTATTCAGACCCTTAACTCAGTACTGAGTCGAAGCGCCGTTGGCAGTAGTTACAGCCTGTAGTCTTTTTGGGTATCCACACATGGATTAGGGGATTTTCTGCAGTTTCTCCCGTCTCCACACAGGATCTCAGACACAGTGACCTTCGGGTTCCTGGTCACCTCTCTGACAAAGGCCCTGCTTCCCGATTGCTCAGTCTACAGGCGGCCAGTTCAAAGAAGACTCCTGATTATTACAAACGTCTTCTGTTTAAGAGTTATAGAGGCCACTATGCTCTCTGGAACCTTCAATGTGGCAGAATGTTTTGTATTCTTCCTCTTTCTCCATCTGTGCCTCGCCGCAATCCTCTCTGAGCTCTGCAGGCAGCTTTTTCAATGTTTTTTTCTCTGCTATGCAATGTCAGCCATGAGACCTTATAGACAGGCCTGTGCCTTTCCAAACGTCTAATCAATTGAATTTCCCACAGGTAGACTCCAATCGAGGTGTAGAAATGTTGGAGGCACCTTAGCAAAAGTGTCATAGCAAAGGGTCTGCATTGTCTTCTTTTCTTTTTGAAAGACAAATTCGGGAATTTCGTTTTTGCAAAACTTAACTGAAATTATTTTAGCATACGGTTGCGTCTGAATATTTTTCGAATGCACTGTCTATTGTGGCTGATGGTGCACGGTTGACTGGGTGAATTGATGAGATGAGGTGGGAATCTCAATAGTGACCACTAGTGGGCAGATCGAGAATGGCAGAAGTTCTGAGACGAACCAGAGACAGAAGAGAGGATGACATAAAAGTTACTGTAGACAGCAAGACAATATGTTGGCAACAATGTGTCCTTGTTATCTATCGAGGTTTTCTATTTGTTTGTGAGATAATCCATCACTCTGTTTGTTTGTCTCTCAGTTTTCCCTCTTCATGTCGCTCTAGTCCTTTCTTTTCCTCCTTCTTTATCTCGCCCATAAACACCTTTGCTCTCTCTTCACTCTGCCTTTTGAATCTTCCTAACCTCTCTCTCTCTCTCTCTCTCTCTCTCTCTCTCTCTCTCTCTCTCTCTGAGGCAGATGAGCCAGGTGATAGTGACAGCCAGCTGTATGCCAGTTACCACGGCGATGACAGCTGCCAGCACAGGTGCGCAGGCAGCTGGGGAAGCCTAGGAATGTGTATGTGAGAGGAAAAGAGAGTGGGATATGTCTGTGACACTGGTGTCTGTGTGTATGCATGCTTCTGTATGTGTGACAGAGATAATGGAGGGAGGGACCTGGGTGCTAGTGAGGACACAGGTGTGTTAGTGATGGTGGGAGCGTGGGAGAAGGCTGGGAGAGGAGCAGTGGTGGGGGCGGGGGGAAAACTGACCTTTGACTCTTTTCATCGTCTGGGCACTCGGAAACTCGGATGTGTCTCAATGTCTGCTCATTGTCTAGACGTTTGTCCGTCACTCAGTACTTGGCGACCGTGTCTCAGCGAGCGTAATTGAGTCAAGACATGAAATCATTGCAGGAAACACGCAACGTGCTTAGTTAGTGCTCGGATGACATCAGCTTGTTAAATTGGAACTTCTCAAATAAAACAAGGTTATGAGATGAACTAGAAAGATAATGAGTGAAACTCTGACCATTCCAACACCGTTTGGAAGCTTTTTCTCCGCTATTTCATTGATGGTTCAAGCGCTATTGAGTCATCACAGCAAAGCACATTCCTCCTGTGGTGCACCTGTGAGACACGCACAGATGATACAACTCCCTTCAAACAGACTCTCTCTTTTTCTTTTCTTTCTTTTCCTCTCTTTCTGTCTCTTCTGGGAACATTCCAATCTGATCCTCTCGTGCACCTTCTCCTCTTCTCCTCCTCCCCCTCCCCTGCTCACCCTGTTCCCTCTCCTGAGAGCGGGAGGCCGCGGTGCCATCACTCACCACTTGATGATAACCGGCACAAAGGGGGCCTTGGTGGCCCCGGCTGCGGCCGCTCAGGGTGCACCGCCACTGGGGAGAGAGTGGAGGAAAGTCCCCCTCCTCTGCCGATTCCCTGCAGTCCTCCGTCGTCCCCACCTCCTCAGATGATGAAAACTCTGTCAATGCGGATTAGGAAGGAGCGGTGTGCGTCGGGGGAGGGAATAACAGTGATAAAAGCCGTGCCGCCGCACCTCTGTATGTCCATCCCTCTTTCAACTTGCTCACTATTTGTCACTTCATACCAATTTTGGGATTCCAAATCTTTTCACGCTGCTTTCACATTGCCAAGCTGTTATTAAGCTTCAATTTTTTTTTATGAGGAGTTTTAACGGGTTTCCATTAGCCTTGCTGGTGCATTTTGATCATCAAAGGCATGTAAGCCTTTAGATTATACAGGTGGTAACAGCATGCTCAGGGTGACAATGAGACATTTTTCTTTACTGATTCACAGTGTGTGGTCTCCATTAACGATCTATCTTTCATGTTTAAAATATATAATACGTGCATAGACCAACGTTTGGGATATATTGTAGAAAGATGGGGGCTCTAGAGACATTTTGAACAGTGCACGATGGCGAAGAAGAAAGGGAGACGGCGGGCGCCTCGAGGGCACAGGACTGAAGGATTCTGGGATGGGGGCATTAAGTTGGGAGGAGGGAGTATTCTCAGGCTGGCACAACAACGGTCTCGCTTCATGGTGAGAGAAAATGGGCGCTGAAGAAGGGTGGTGGGAGGGTGCAGGCTCCGAAATTGATTTCATGCCGGAGTCAGACACAGTCCCAAGGAAGGATTAATATGTGCGTGTGTGTGTGTGTGTGTGTGTGTGTGTGTGTGTGTGTGTGTGTGTGTGTGTGTGTGTGTGTGTGTGTAGAAGAGCAAGAGAGTCCAGTGTGAATTCTGAGGGGCACACAATGGCAGAAGCAGGGATGGAGAGACAGGAAAAGAGAGGGGCCGGCCTGCATCAAAGAGACTGGATCTGCATGAGAAAAAGCATGTGGCTATTTTGCTGTTGACATCGGCAGCAGGCAGTGCCACAAAAAGTGTGTTTGTTGTTTGCTTATTATCAGTTCCACAGACCTAAATCACGTCCAGTGAACTATATTTTCAATGCCGTTACGAGCATTATTTCCCCTCACTATAGCATCAAACAGAACTAAGAACAGATTTGTGGGAACCAGAAATGATATCAGTATTCCCGTGAGCACTGGCAAAAGTCTGGCAAAAATGTAACTAAATAGGAAACGTTGTTATCCCTTAAATTACATTTAATCATTATTAGAAATATCTATATTTTGTCACATGTACCACTAGCTGATAAAGCCAGCAGCAGCAACATTAAATGCAAACGTGCATGAAAGATCTCATCAGTGCACAGTGCCAAGTATGTAAAACACATGCAGCAGACCAGTGATCTCCATACCACTGCAAAGTAGTGAGACCTTGAGGGATCAGAACGGTCTACGTGCCATTTAAAATTCAGACTGTTTCCTCCTCTAATGTCTCTCCACACACACACACACACGTTCAAGTGCACAATTGCACACTTGGAATCCCTCTCTTTTAAGTATTCTCACACAAGCATAAGAATACGTGTACACAGACACGCTGTAGGAGTGCATACCTTTGAAGAGTGCTTTGAATTGGTCTGCTCCACAGACCACAAACCTGCACTGATGCCTCTATTTGTACTCATTACACCTCTCATGAACTCAACCGGTTTCTTACACTCTTCCCTTCCTTCTTGAAGTGTTGTCGTCCTTGCCCTCGCTCTCCGTTGCCCTCTTACTTCTAGTCCATTTTCCCCTTGATCTCTCCTTCCTTCGCTCCCTCAGTCTCTCTCCACTCTCTCTGTCCCTCCTCTGTCCTTTCCCCCCTTCTTGGCATCGGCGGCAGCATCTCTTTTAAGGCACATGTCAAGGGAACTGTCTGCCGCTTTCAAAGGCCTTTGTGTCCGGCCTTTCTTCCCCTTAATTTGGTTTCCCCAAAACACTTTCCCATAGCATGGCCGTCTCGCCCCCTTTTCTCCCAGCTACCCCTCTCCTCTCATCTCTCCCGCCCTCTCACAGTTGCAACTGTCTCAAATACGTTTTACTGAAGATGATATGCATAATGTCGGGGTGTCTCAGACTTTTCTGTAATCTTAATTCATGAGCGTGCATGTCAACATATGTTACGGTGATCAGAATATAAATTACATCAAATGTATTCAAAAAAAATCCTCTTTACTCCGAATATTCTTCTTCAGACCATTCTTCAACATACCAATGTAAATTGTATTCTCAGAAGAGTATAGGGAGATGAGGAACGATGAAGAACATATGGTCGAAGTGATACAAAAAAATCGAGAGCAAGGAAATCTCACAGCATGGTACTTATACTTCCTAGTACCAGGCCCTCCAGTGCGTCCCGGGCATCCGGTTTCACCGCTGCCCTCTTCCCATGACTTCTCTGACTGCATAGGTTTCTTCAGGCAGCTTCTTGCCATGGCAACGCTTACCAAAGTATTCTTCTGTCTGCAGGCCGAGTGAGAGGGAAGATGACCTTGGAACAAAAGGAGCATATTTATTTATTTGCTTTGCGAGACAAGGGAGGTGAAAGACGCCGTGGAGATGACACGTTAAAAGTTTTTTGCGAACGGCAGAGAGTTGGCAGGAGAAATACATTCTGGAAACAAGCGTGCGGTGCCCCTGGTCGGTGCAAGTGACGGCATTCTTCCTCGCATGTGTGTGCAGCGCTGCAGTGTCCTCACCTCAGGCAGACACATGTGGTTTTAATCCAGCGTATACGGACAGACTCCTTCACTTTATCTGCATCTCTTTCTCCCCCCACAAACCTCTCTCACGTCTCTTCATCTAGCCCATCAGTCCTGCCTTTGCTCCCATTCCTGCCTCTTTGACAGCAGTCTTCCTTTCCTTCACAATATATATTTCCCTTTCATATCGCTCATATCCCTTGCCAAGATATTTTCTGCATTGTTTCACCTTTTTGCTGAAGCCCTTTCTTCCTTTCCCCCCGTCGTCTCTCCTGAACACGTCAGCGATCTATGTACCTGTCATTCACTCTACCCTGACATCTTTGAAGTATTTTCCTCCAGGAGCGTCACAACTGTCTCACTGCAGGATCTATTACTTCTCCTCTGTATTACCTCTCACATCCCACCGCTTTGAGAGAGTCAAGCCCAAAACATCTCTCTCCTCCAGAAATGTGTGATTGTATGTGTTTCATCAGTGGTTCTAGTTGTATCCTAAACCACGAGGGGTCAGAGAAACATACTGTATGTTTTCACAACTGTCCAGGGACTGAAAAAGTACAAATCTGTAGTGGATAATCTTTCCTTTGAGGCGTGTGTTTGTGAGTGGGCGTAAGTAACTTCCTCTCCAAGAGACTGTTTTATAAGCATAATTGTGTCCAAGTGTTCTCTCGGTGCTGAGAGCTTTAGAGTGATAAAAAGGCGATGGTTGAAAAGGAGATGTGTGTGTCGACTCGTCCACCTCACGGAACTTATTTCATCCCCGCTGGAGTCTTGAACTGCTGTTTACAGTAATGCAGGATGTTTCCACAGCTCTAAAGGAAAACAGGGGGAAATCACATCTTTTTGATTGTCTTTTCTTGAAAGTGGTTTCAAATTTTGACTGCCAGAAGAGGGCCAATGCAGACTGTCTTCAACTTTTTTTCAAAGGGTGGGGGGCCGTGGTTGATTTGGAGTCTCTCTCTATCGCAGAATCAACAATGGGATTGCATTACTGAGACTTGAGGAACTCTGTGAAAGCAATGAGACATCAGATGCTTTAAAAAAAATGGTTTAGCCTACTTTAGGGCCTTTTTCAGTCGAATGACGGTTATTGAGAGTGATATGGAGTGAGAGTGATACGGCCAGGGTCAGAGCAAGTCCTCCTGCGAGTAACAAAACATGGGAGAGGCATACTACAATGGAACGATCATGATGGAGGACATTTGCTTCTAATTGACCTCCACCCTCTCGACTGGGCCCCCCAGTCAGGCGTGGCTCGTCGCCCTGAGTAACCCCACGCAGCATCTCCACTTCCCAGAGAGCAGAATAGGAGCACTCTCCCTTCTTCCATTGACACACGCAGCCTTGTACCTTTGGCCTGAGAAGCAGGGGAGAGGTTGTTTTTGCTGTCTGAACTCAACCAACCATCAAACCGCTCACAGCTGGGACCCAGAGCCGTGACCTGGGACCAGGACTCTGAGGAAACTGGCTTTCTCCAGAGCAACGTCAGATATATCAGCAGTGGTGGCGATAAATGTGATAGGTTGCTAAAATGTGCTGAAAGGTTTCCTTTTTCATAATCATTTCTAAGCTTTGGGAGCGGTCTTACGGGCAAAACATATTCAGATAACTAAGCAGAGAAACAAAGAGAGGCACTTGATATGATATGCCATGACATAAAAAGTTAAAATCATGGCTCTATTTTCCACAATCAGTTAACCTGATGTCAAACAACTCTGTGAAATTGGCCATTTATTTGGTTTCCAAATGAGACAGGCCACCACTTCAAAGAGATTGATTACTGCTGCCAAGCATGCATGAAATCACGAGACATATTTTCTGTTGCGCCTAAATTATTCCAAGCACCGCATTTTAGAGGTTAGACCTTTCCTGATGGCTCCAGAACAGGGCTGCACATGCACACACATGCACAACAATACTGGCAGCAACGCACATGCTTGAACACACACACACACACACACACACACACACACACACACACACACACACACACACACACACACACACACACACACACACACCGCAGCTGAGACAGCCAGACAGCCCCCTCCACACACACACACAATTTCTTGCTCTGACTGTTTGTGTAAGCAAAGATTTAAAGTGGAGAGGGGGGGGGAATAAGAGGGAGAGAGGACAGTGAGAGCGAGCTGCTGATCTGACAGCGTTTTGATGGGCACAAGCTGGAAACAATTTGTGGGGGTTGGGAGGGGGGATAAATTTAATACAAATTCCTCCCAGCGCAGCCATGTGTCCCGGTCGACCTGAGCTGCCCCAGCACACCTCCCTAGAAACTCACACCCTCTGCCCGCCTCCCGCCTCACCCACCTCCGAGCTCTCCAGCATATGCTTAGCTGTCAGTCACAGCCGCCTGTCACATTCTCCTCACGCCTGAAGTGTCCGTGTTTGTGTGCATAAGAAATGCGGTGTTTGAAGAGGGGTATTCTGGGAGTCAATCATCTCGTGGCCGAGAGTGACAGTCGGTTTTGGTTTCGCAGTACCTGAAAGTGTTTTGTCTCGGCAGAATGTAATCCTGTGGCGGCTCAGCTCCTGTCATGAGGTGCTGTGACTGATCAGGTGATATATTGACTTTAAGCAGAGCGCTGCAGTTGGATTGTGGAGTAAGAATCAAATAAGTTGTAGTTGACGTTCAGAAAGTCGGCCTCATACTGTTTCAACCTGTCTGCCATTAGGGCATCATTTGTTCTCCTTTTGATCAAATAGGTCATTTGCGGTGAGGATTAGACGAAGATTATACTTAGCAATCATTGTTCCAAAGCAGAGCGGCCCGCTCCCACTTCATCATCCACTCGTCTTGTAAAAAGATACCCTGCACTTTTCTGCACCATTGGTAAGCATGATTGACCACAATTAGGCCAATTACAGCCAATTTTAATGACTGGAACAAATTGATTGAGTTTATGGGAGCAGCTGTCCACATTTTCACCATATTACTCTCATCAGCCTGGACATCACTGAATGAGCTGGAGAGGCAGCGGGAAAGGTGGGGGAGGTTGCACAGTGAAATGCACCCTATGTGTGGAAGTGTAGGCGAGTGCTCGGGCTCTTTTTCTGTGTGGATGCAAGTGTTAGGGTGTGTGTGTGTTTGTGCGTTTGTGTGTTCAGCTCGGTGTTGAGTCACGTCCAGGGCTGATCTGTAGTCACCGCTGCGCCAGAGCTGCAGGTGTCCCTGTGCCCCGTCGATTGCGGGCCGCCTCTTTTTCCCAGGAAAATGCTTTCAACCAGAGTTGGGTTACAGCAAAGCAGCGCAGACATCTGAGAGATGCCAGGAATGTCCCTCCCCATCAAAGGGCAGCATTTGGCCATTTTTATATCTGCAATTAAAAATGGAACAATAAGAGGGAGGAGAGAGAGTGAGTGCGAGGTTAGACGGTGGAGCGAGTGAAAGAGGGTTGGAATAGGGAGAAGAAGGGGAGAAGGAATGTCAGCACCTGCCATGGCTGCATGCTCTGCCAAAGAAAAAATAGCTGCTGAAAAGAATGATGAAGTATGATTCAACCCCTCCACCCGTATTATTTTCAATAAACCCTTTAATAAAAGAGAATGACCCCTCTTGACCTCCACTTTGCATCTGGTTGTAATTGTTGGGGGAATGCCTTGCCAAAAGACCTGTGAAGGTAAACATGTCTCCTGTAGCTTGAAAAAGCCACAATGCTACAGCCATTCACTTTGTTTCAAGATCATTGTAAAGTTGAATTTGAGTAAAATATAGTGTTTAAAGACGAACATGTGTAACTGTGGTAGAACTAGTGCTAGTGTACTATGCTTTTAGCCATGTTTTCGGGCCAAACGTTTGGTTTGTTCACTTTTTAGCTGCAGCAGTCAGCTGGTAAAAGCAACAACAAATCCATTCACTCACTGCTAAACAGTCAAATATTCCCCTCAATAGTAAGTCGAGACCAAAAGAGAGCTAATTGGAGAGTGAATATTGGACTTACATTCATTAGGTGGACACAAACACAACTCCAAATATAGCTGGGTGGTATAACGTCCTTTAAAGGTTTATCGACATATTTTCAAACAAGATACAATCAGACAATACCCTTTATATCAATATAGGCTGATTTACATGAACTGTTTCTTCCATGAAGAAAAATGTCAGTGTTTCATCTCACCTCTAAAAAAATAAAAGTTTGTGCAAGTTTAAGCTTCATTCTTTTCCTTAAGGAAGGCCTACAACCCGGTTATTGTTCAGTCCTCTACAGGTCAACAATGATCATTGTAATGAAGATGACCAGAGTTGTTCTCACTTAGAATTGGAGGAAAACATCACGTTTAATGGGCTTACATTTATAAAAGTGCTCCACAGCCTTTAAATCTCTGTGCTTCACATATTTCCCTTGAAATATGCTTGTTTTTACAGCCCATGAAAACAGTCCAAATATAACCCAGAATCAGGGACACAGCTTCCACCTTGGGAGGCTTGTAAAAATGGGTGTTCATTGCATTTTCTTTCTCGAAGCCACCTGTGCACACTGGCTTTGCGTTTATCTTTCAATTTCTGAAATGTAACCTGTACATTCTGACCAAAACAGAACAGAGTTTTAATAAAATGTTCCCTTGGATTTTCCCCAATCACTTAATTAAATGGAGTTTTCAATTTTGATCTATGAAATAAAAAAATTTTTGTAGCTGGCTTTGGAGTAGTGGTGGAACATAGTTGATCCTTTGAGTTGGGTGTGACTGTGTCTGGCAAACCTAGACAAGCCACTTAATAGCCTTTCTTTCATACTCTCATACGCTATGTCTAAATCCTTTGCATGCTCCCTCTGTTGCTCCGTCCGACTTTGGCTTCCCCTCTCTCTCTGTGACTTGGGGAGCTTTCAGTCGGCACATTGCGTGCAACAGTGGTGCTACAAGCTGGAACGGCCCAGTCCAGGAGCAATAACACAACTGGTGCAATGTAGAGGTGTGTGTCTTTGTGTGTATGGCTGAGACAGTGGATGCACCTGAAGTAAACTAGGAGTCAGTCGACATACATATGTGTGCTTAAAAGACTTAACCATCTGGCAAACGCCACTATAGATTAACCAGCTTGCAGTTTCGCCCGTGACGCTGACTTCCATGGCCAACTCCAACAGGCAGCTGTGTTCTGGCGCCCCATAAACAGAATTCCTGCCTGAATTTACAGTTCTTTCCTTTTCCTTGTTCCCTTCAACAAAATGTGGATTAGGAGTCGTGCCTTTTAGGGTGTGAGCTGGACAGCATCCCGACACATCTATAGTGATTTGATCAGTTCCGCTATAAGAGACTGGCCTACTGAGAAATTGTTCCAGCAACCTGTTCAATCCAGGTGGCAAGTGAGCTACACAATCCAGAAAAGAGAAGACGTATTCCAGCTGTGGGCACGCTGCTCGTGAAAATATCCATATCGTGAGAGCAGGTGCTTGAAACGCCAACTTTTACACTTACTGAATAACCATCTTTAAATACTGCTGTGAGTAATCTGACAGGCACTATGACTCTCTACTCTTTTTCCCCCCACATATAAACGAGTCCATATGACAAGAATGTCCCTTCAAAATCCACTTGACGAACATGGGGTTCTGGGTAAAGACATTGATTGGCTGGCGCCCTGCTGTGATGCTACAGAGGTGGATTTTTAATGGAGTTTTTTTTTTCGGGCAGGAAGTCCCTTCGGTCGCTATAAAGCTTACTCATATAAAGAGGTAATCCCCAAATAATTACAGGTGGGGTGCTCCATATACAGACTCAGACTGAGGGGGAGGAACCACTAGTCAAGGTCACCCCCCACCTATGAAAGTCCCCTACCTCAAACCATGGATGATAAAACACTAATAGGCTGAGGCTAACACACGCTATTTAACAGGTGGATTTAAAGTGTTTTCACCAACTGTTTCTGATTAGACACCACCAAAGTGCAGGTAAAACACTAGCATCAGGACAGGCAGCGCAGATTGGAGAAAACTCCACTTTATCTAATTATATTGCAGGGTTACTTTTGGGGTTATTGAACATCAACTTGAGCTTGTGGTTTGTCCCAGAGGCTCAAGATACAGTTTCCACAGCAAGTGGTTTAACCTCCTCCACTAATGGTAGCTTTTGTCCTGCATTCTCTCATACCAGACATGTTGACATGGTCACGGCTAGAGTTACAGACCATCCTGCATAAAACAACACAGTCGGACGATACATAAAGGAAACAAATGTTACAGTACTTAGTAAATGAATACAGAATGTGGTTGATTTTGAGTTGATTGAAATGGGAAAAAGACCAGTTGAATTATTGACTTGAGTTTCTTGAGATGATCAAGATAGAAAAGAATAAATAACAGAGTGAAAGAGAGAGATGAAAAACAGGCTCTCCTGCAGACTGTGTGTGTGTGTGTGTGTGTGTGTGTGTGTGTGTGTGTGTGTGTGTGTGTGTGTGTGTGTTTTAGGTGGGCCTCCAGCACTATCTGCATTAAAGATTTTAGACAAAACCACTAAGAAAGACAGGTACAAATAGACTTTCTTTACTACACTTATGGTTGATGTATTACATACGTAACTGGATCCCCTTCAGAGATTGAATATTGTCTGATTATGAAATCTTAAATAAGGTGGTTTACACATTCAAACATTGACATTTATTAAATTTCTTCGACCTCCTGTTTCTATTCAATTTATTTCCCAGAGATCACTTGTTATTTAAATAATATGGCCACTACTGTTCTGTTTTTTTTCTTAAAATTTCTGCAGAGGTAATTGAACTTTCATCAGGTTGCACTCTTTTCTATGTATGCTGCTGGACAAACTGCATACTGGGTTCTTCTTCTGTTTGTTCAAAAGAAAGCTCTGTTGCAAATATATAGAATACACATCCTGGGAAAGACCTTCCCTGCATTGGCTTTCATTATACCCTGTCCCACAGTTGTGCTACAGTTGTTTCAAAAATGATATTGTTATTTAAATTTGGTATATTATTACTTCAAAGGCTATAAGACATTGCCGTTAACTCTTCTCGTCGTCTTGGCTTCTCTCCGGCTCTGAGAGTTGATTTACAGACAACAGCGGTGTGGGCATATGGGTCTTCCACAACAACTGTGAACATTCCTCAAAAATAACACTGCTCTAGTGTACACTAACACAGCATACTAGACAAATCTGTGGCTTTACTTCTCACCTAAGAATGCAAACTAGTAGATACTACATTTCACATAACAGTTGCTGTACTTGCTGCCAGGTAGGATGTCTTACTGTGTTATCGTACAACACCTGATACATATTTCCAAGCAGGTTCTGCTTATAATCTGATAAAGAAGTCTTTGACTTATGCTATTTGGCAAGTTCAGATGGAAATGATGGATGGTGAGTGTAAACACAGTGTTCAATTGACTGCACTACAACTGCAGCAATGAAACCTTTCAAACTAATAGAATTAATCAATGCACTTTGGGCATAACAATACACAATAATAGTCGTGATATTATATTCATTTAGCAGAATGTTCCATATCCCAAAAAGTGGGGGATGGATGTGGGCAGTTGTGGGAGCAAGGTATTCCCTAAAAACACTGGAGGCCAAGTGAAATTGAGCCTAATTCCCTGGAATGCCGCTTCCGTCTGGTCATGTCGATAAAAATAAAGCTTATTGTGATAGTGGGGGTTCAGCCTCCAGCTAGAGTAATGAAAAGAAAACTGGCAGAGCTCCCAATGGGGAAAGCTCACCCTCCACCCTGCTGGCCATAAGCTATACTCACATGAATGCATACCTACAGGAGAGAAGTGTGTGTTTATGTGCGTATATTGTGTGTTTGCGTGCACAATTTTGGGAGCAAAGGTTATTCGGAATGTTAAGCTGCACACAAACATGCACTTATCCAGTGTCGGTGGAAGGAAAAGCGAAGGAGGGAAAGTGAATGAGGGGGTTTGGAACCACGACAGGTATTTAAGTGACTGTGCAGGTGTGTTTGGTGGTGAGAGGTGACTGCGCTGAATCACAGATAAGAATTTCTGAAATAAATGCCCACCAGAAAAGGAGATATCATGTCCCTCACATGTAAAAACAAAACAAAAAGTCATCAAGAAGGCAGTACGTTGAGTACACATGACCAGGTTAGAAGGTATGAACGTGTGGGATGTGTAACAGGAAGCGAACCGCCTCAACGCAAGAACGGACGACAGCTGCACTGGTCTCTCCGGCTGGAGGCTTTACGAGCCGACTCAGGTGTGCGACTCGGAAGGGTCTTTACAAGCCTGAGGATGCATTTAATGAGGCTGGCTGGTCTGACACACTTACACATATTCACACAGACATATGGAATGTATATATTTTTTAAGCAATAGTCAATAGCTTGACAACCTATCACAATATTCATTGATTAACCACAGTAATCCCAGCCGTACACTTCCTTACATGCTGAATGAGCTAAGCTTTATGCTGAGCTAAACTAACCAGCTTTTGGCTGTACATTCATATGTAGCATACAGGCATGAGAGTGGTATCGCTCTTCTCATCTTTTTCTCGCCAAGAAAGCAAGCGTATTTCCTAACATAAAAAACAACTGTTTCACTAAATTGTCTTATTTGTAGAATATATAGAGCTCCAATAGGGTTACAGGTTGAGCTGGATAACATAACTGAGCATGATTGATGCATTTAACAACATGCATTAACCTGTTGAAGCTGAAATACTTCACTTTAAGCATATAATGGTGCTCACTAAAAAGAGTTAAGCTATAGAAAACATGCCAGTGTTGTTGAGGCAGGAAACCTGCTGTCCATCTGATTCAGCTACTGCAAAACACATAAACTATGCAAGATAACTTTACATTTTGGTTCAGGCTGTTTTAGTTGTAGTTATTTTAACTAAAAGAAAATATGGCACTTCATTTACTGTTATTGTAGGCGTTCAAGTCGGACACTCCTAATACTTAAGGCTAAACCTAGGTGAATGAGCATGATATAAAAGATGAGTGTAGAGTTATGTTTCAGACAAATTCATCAACATTATGATTTAAAAAATGTTAAAAGGGTCTCAAATCCCTATAATAACAACATGAAATTACAGAGTTTAGCAGTGTTTCCACAATAAGTCTCCTCTATTTTACCTGGACGAGATCCATCCCTGATGCTTTCTGTTTAAGCAGATGATGAATACCGTGTAGAGCTTTGTTTGTTAGATGGATCCAACATTCACTCACTGCTTAATTGAATTCACTTTGGTTTACAGGTTGAGTCAGAATAAGGTCTAGAAAAGCTCCAAGAAATGTTTTTAATTCAGGAAAAAATATGTGAGGCAGTGAACTCCATTGTTGGTGTGTGTCTTTTGGAGAAATGTGTATTAGTGTGTGTGTGTGTGTTAATGTTTTTTAGTTTGTGTTCGTGGCAAAGAGAAAGCAGGAAGTTAGAGCTTGACAGGGTTCAAATTACAAAGTATGGGTGTAGTAGGATGGGGGTAAAGCATTCTTTAAAATCACAATACTGCTGCTGTTTACGTGTGCAGCATGACCTCAAAGAATATTCTAACTTTCAGAATTTATTCAGAGATGTCATGATTTTAGTTTGAAAGAAGTTGACTCACAGTCATCATAATTGCTGTTCTGAACTAATAATGGTACTGAGAAAACAAACTCCCCAGAAGGTTCATTTAGTAGCTGTCCTGGAACTTTCAATCACATCGCATGATTTGCCCAGTTATGTAATTATATTCAAATTTCAGTTTTGCTAAACATTTTTAAGGATTTCTCAAACTTAAAATATATTGCAGCACTTTTGTACAATACATCCATTAACCTCTGTGTAAAAATACAGTTTATGATATAACAGGTTTAGGTATGCTTAGGAATAGGTTGCTGTGATGTACCCTTTCTAAACTGTAGTCAACCCAATGCATCAGGATTCACTGCATCCCAGCAGCCAGGCGGCAACCTCTGTTTCCGAACAGTGAAGCCAATGCGGAGGTGCCTTAAACTTGCATTGTTTCTAATGGGCAGTAAGCGGCGACTCTGGTTTCAAAGAGAAGTCAGATAGAAGTCGAAAAGAAAATTACCCTTCTTCTTTATGTATTACCTCAGTAAACATTGTAAACATGACTTAATGGTTCAATCGCTAGTTTAAAGTCTTCTTCAATACAGCATGATGTTCATTTAGTAAATCATGATCCCATTTAGAGTAAAACAGATTAGGGCGTGACCAGAGGCGTCTCTAGGATTTTGACACATCTGGGGCTTAGCCCAGAAGAGTGAAGCAGCGACATTTTTAGACATAGAAACACTCTCCACATACCCTACAGGTACCTGCTCTTCTGGACTGAATTGAATTGAGGCATTTCATGGTTACCAGTTAATACCAAATAGGCTAGCAATTTTCACAAACTTCCCTCAATAGCCCAGGCACAAAAATGCCCCATTCATCATGTTGAACATAACAACAGCAACCATTCAGCAACAGTAAACATTGAGATGTTTAATGAACCATGCATCTTGTCATGTACAGTGTTTACATTGTACATTTAATGCTCTTTACATACTCATATGTATTTATTCTTTACATATTCTTTAACATTATTTAACATAACATACTCTTTAACATAATATTTAGACATAAGATGCTAATAATGCTAATAGTGCTCCACCAACACAAACACTTAAAGTAGTGGTTCTCAAACTTTTTCTGTAAATAACATTTTGTGATTCCATCTGTGCTTTTATAAATAACAGAATAAAGAAAATTGCAATCACTTAAAGTTTCAAGTAAATCAGATTGCTCCATCAGAATTTTTTTTTTATGTTTTAATTGCAATCACTTAGATCAATGAACAGGAAGTTGTATCTGTGCAAAAAAAAAATACTAATATTTAGTTACTACTAAATAGCTCATTGTGGAAAACAATAAGCTATTTATTTTGTTGCCAAACAAAACAGAATGAGTGCAGATATGTGAGCATCAGGTTGCATCAGTATTAGTGGAGCAGTGAGCTGCTTTCCTCTACACATCTTTATAAAACAGGGTTGTAGATTTGATACAATTCATGTTCAACGTTGAGATCTGTTTTCTGTTTTGAGACACGCAGCAGCAGAAAGGACGTCAGGGAGACTTCAGGCAAAACGCCAAAAAATAAGCGAGCGAGTCGCGCATGCGCAAGCGTAACCTGTTAACGGCGTAACCATTTACCCGAAAGTACAGACATTTCTCCATGTATTTATTAATGACTTAGTTTTATGTCCGTGTACTTTGTACTTTTGTAATATGTGAAGCCAGCAGCTCATTGTTGGTAGAAGACAAGAGCACTTTGTCTCTTTCACCTGGAGCAGGAGAGCTGCTCCGGTGCGAGGAGAACTCCGGTTGTTCCTCTCATGAGAGCTGCTGTTGCCATCTTCACCCTGGGAGCGTTTAAAACGCAGATATAGCGATCTGCTTTTCACGCGACATATTTTTCGACGCTCTCTGTCCGCTGTTGTGTGCTCAGTGCTCACCTGTGTGTGCGCGCGCACGTGTCTGTGCGCATCGCAGAGCAGAGGAGAAGTGTTAACGCGACCATTTAGAGACAGAAATGACGGATAAGATCAATAAAATACGTCCGTTTAGTTTGTTTAATAACAGAACAAGGTGTAGACCTGTTCTATAGGAAAGAGAAACTTAAATGACGACTTGTATAATAGGGGGGCGCACACTGCAAGTGCGCCTGCTGCCTGACGCCGCTGTTTTGGGTGAATGACGTATTTTTTTTTTTTTTGAAAATTAATATTCGGGGCTAATTAAAAAACATCCGGGGCTTTAGCCCCGGATGTTTTAGCCTAGGGACGCCACTGGGCGTGACTACTATGTGATTGACAGGTCGCTACAATTGCGTTGTTCGGTCTGGGAGTTGTCCTTTTGTTTTAGTCGTTCTGCTTGAACCCTTTCACTGTTTATTCAGTTCATGAAAGTTAATTGTAACATTTTAGTTGACTTAAAAATAGCCTTTTCAGCATTCGGTTGTACATAGCTCCCACCCTCTCATATCACTTCTGGTTTCAAAAACTAAGATGGCGACAGCCAAAATGTTGAACTTAAGGCTTCTAAACTGCGGTATACAAACCAACGGGTGACGTCAGGGTGACCACGTCCTCTTCTTACAAGTCTACATGCTGCTCTGGCTGCAGCAGCGGAGCTCTCTTCACTTTCAACGTCATCCAACATTATGCTAACATTGCCACAGCATTATAGCAGTCAGTGGCTGATGGTAAGCAGGCTGGCAGGCCCGGGGTGTATAGGAATGCAGGCTTTCTGTATGTTTGTGCTGCTGCAGCTGGGCTTGGCCACAGGTATGTACGAGGCTGTGAGGTGGAATACTCAGAGTGGGCGGAGGTCCATGCCATCTGCGCGCTCTACCGTGGGAGAAAAGCTGAGGGATAGACGAAGCAGCTAGCACGGTGGTAAAAGATGTCAAGACAAATAGACAGAGGGAGAGAGTGAGGGGAATCCTTGTGCTGCACCAAGGCTGAGTGGATGGAGGCAGCTGTTCGGCATGTAGGCTAGCTTTAGAGGTTGGCAGACAACATGAAGGCCTGACTTTTGGTGTTGACAGTAACACTAAAACTGTCATCCCCACAATTGCTGACAGAGACTAATTCACAAATGTACAATGTAATTGTGAGGTGAAGAAGTTGGTTAAATGTACTTACCTTAAACCTGCAATAACATAATATTTTGTCCACTAGAGGGCATCAGAAACAAGTTGTGAACATATCATCGCCTTATAAATTGATATGGTAAACTTTTTAGTAATTACATCATGGAAAAAAACGTGTTGAGCAGATAGTCTATTGTGCGATACAGGAGGTAACACTTGCTGGATTATAATTAATTGTGACCTTTGTAAACAGTTCATTTGGAGTTGTGTTTCTGGCCACTTGATGAATAGAAGTCCAATATTCACTCTTCACATCTTTTAAGCTCTGGTTTTGGTCTCTACCAACTCCTGAAGGAAATATCTGTCTCTTTAGCAGATAAATGCTCCACAATGTTCAACAGCTAACTTTATCTCTCTGCCGTTTGGTGCTAAGCAGGTAGTGTGCAGTGGGCTTTTTGAGCTTTTTCACTATTTTGCTGGTTTGCCAAGGTCACATGCATCTGTGAAGGATACAAGCTTGACCCTGATTTTAACAACAGTAGCCTGCATATCACTTTCTTAAAATGAATTCATTATTCAGTCTTCTTAGAAAGAGCTCACCTCTCAGGTACAAAAGTGAGCGCTGCATGTAACTTTCCATCTTTTGGAGGGGCATATGTGGTGGGGGTATCCAGATGGCCCCTTAATTAAAACCAGATGGGAGCAGTGAAAAAACGAAGAAAAATGAAGGGAGTTATGTATTACACTGAGAAATATAAAGATAGTCACTTGGATAATGGCATGTGATTATACAGCTCATCTTTTTTTGTGGGGAATCACAATTGTGCAACAATAAAAGACAGAAATAAATCATAACAAAGTTTAACATATGAAAGCAAGGAGTACTTGAGTAGTAGTATTCTTCTCGGGTCCTCATAATTAGGCTAGTAGACGTTAAGTCATTTGTTCTCAGTATTTCAATATTTTACAACATGAAATATGTTTTCCTTGAAACTGTAATGAAAGTAAAAACTCTCAAAGGCACATATATCCTCTTCTCTAAACTCTTGTTTTGGCTGAACCTCACAGCAAAAAAAAAACATGTCAAAGAAAAATTTTCAGAAAGCACGTCACAAATATGCTTCAAATTATCTACCCACAAATAGCTATACAGGTCCATATATTTCTGAGGTAAAACGCTAATGGCTACAAGTCAACATTAATTCTCTCCAAAGCGCTTGAGTCGATCAAACTCCACAGTAGGCCGTGCTAACCACCGCTGAAAAGTCATAACCACAGTGGTTATTGTAGGGCTGGTGTTAGCCATATTGTAGCTCAACACCTTCTAATGACCGTCAGCCTATTGCAGCTCACTTTAGATGTGTAATTTGATACCGCTGTTCACACCACAAACCAACAGGTCTTCGGGGACTTCTCAAAAGGTGTCTTGTAATTGACTCCCACTGAAAGCCGCCTTTAACTGACTGATTGAGTAGTTAGATTTGTTGAAAGATAAATAACCAATGACGAGGAGTTCTGGTTGGAGAGTAAAACAGGCGAGCGCTGCCAGAGACTTATGGTGTTTTCTGGCCTTAAGTAAACCAATTTTGAACTATGAAAGCAAGTTTGGCTTGCCTTCTGCACTTAACTCTATTAGAATTATGATTACAAGCTTGGCAATTTGTGAAGGTCAAGTATGGTGTTTTTGACAAGGAAGACATAAACAAAATTGTTCTTTCTCTCGTTTGTGTTTTCTTCATTTTGAGTCTCACTCGTTTTTAATCCTAGTTTTTTATTTTTGCAAATTAGACAAAGCTTCAGGAGTCTGTTGCGTTCTAGTGAATTTAGGAAGCCCTCTCACCTGGTTGTTATTATGCATGTTTTTTGTGTGGTATGGCCGCCCCACTCTTTTCCCCCCCAATAACCCTCTCCTAACCTCTGCCTTGAAATAATAATCATAACTTTGTCGTCATGGCACCCTGACAGACATAGCCCACTCCCTCTGAACTTGGACCCCAAAGATAACTGTCATTTGTAGGTTTATTGCACTGCAGCAGAGGGGATATAACTGGATTCAGGAGTTAAGTGCTTCTTCATGATGTTGCATTCAGGGCGGCTGTGTTGTGGATTATGCACAAAGCTGCTTCATCTGTCTGTGAAATGGCCTGCTTGTGTCAGTGGGCTATGTAAACACAGAGCCTTCATATATGAACATCAGTGTTGACTTTTCAAAGCATGAGAGAAAACCTTGAGGTCACATGAGAGGGCATGCTGGTTCAAGGAGAAAGGAGGATTGTAAAGCATTAAAAGAAGCGTCTTTATTTTATGTAGATTTCATGTAGAATACCGATGTCCTATTGGTTATAAAATGGTCTTCTTTAGCAGATATAAACCACACTAATGTCTGCTGAATTTCTTTAAAAAAAATGTTTAAACACAAAGTAGAACATCTGTCTCTGTCTCAATCACTTCGATGGGGTTTTCCCTGCCCCCACTCCTATCTCAGGTTTCTGGGAATGCTACAGGTGCACATTCAGGTGGAGCATTACAGATCCTCTCTATTGCTCCTTACTGACAGTCCCATATCTCAGAATATCATTGATCTTGTATTGTGAGGTAAGGTTTGTACACCTGCATCTTTTTTTCAAGTGTAGGTCTTGATGGTCCTTTGGAAAGTAACTTCAAAGCAAACATGTTCATCCCATCTTCATGTCCCTCATGAGCTGCTTTAGTGAGGCCGAATTCTGCAGGTTTCACATTCCAAGCTGAAGCTCATCAAGACAAATTCATTAGCAGCGCCACGTGGTCAAATGATCCAAATAGGATGCCTTACACAGTGGAAACCATGAGGTAAACATAACCATGAACCATATTCAGAGTATCAAGTGATTTGAACAGGCTCACTGAACATCATGATAGAAATAATTTGTGTGAATGAGAGGCTGAAATCAGCTGTGTTTAAAAATAAATTGAAGGTCTGGTTATGCAGCCTTGTGGTTACAAGTTTCTGGCCTATGGATGTTTTTCCAGTCACTAGTGTTTGCATAATGATGTACCTTTTCTTCCCCGAGAGCTCGAAAAGTAACGATTTACCAACACTCCGCACCGCTCCAAAGCTCGTCAGCATCCTGCCAAGCATGACTCGTTCGTTAAGCCCGTCGGGAGGAAAAGGAAACAGGAACGGATGATGCCAGGATGGTTCTCGCGTGTGTCTGGATAGCTGTATAGCATGTCCTGTGTGTTTTTGTGCGCCTGGCGGTCTCAGTCGGCATTGGTAACGCTGGACTGAGGTTAGGGTGCCAAAGTAAATTGTGAGGGTTTTCTTATTTTGTGGCCTGGTTCTACTACATGCAGCTTGTGTTGCCGTGGCCATAGCTTGGCTTCAGCCATTACCGCTCGAGAAACAGGAGTAGAGGACAGGAAGTGTGGTTTCCTCTGGTTTTACAGCACCATGTCAAGCCTTGGGTCCTGCAACAGCCCAGCTAGCCACTGAACTGTGACACACACTCATAGGAATTTGCCTTTGTTAAAAATGACTGATTACAGCCTAAATCACTCATTATATGCGTATTTTGGTGTTTTGCAACTGCTGAGGTTGCTATTTCTATAGCCATGTCATAGCCGGCAGTCTCTCTATGTATTTTTTGACAGTCCAGAACCCTCCATAGTTCAAAAGTTGTTGGGCATCCTTTTGCGCTTCAATCAGAATCTGAATACAGACATTACTACACAAATGAAGCCTCTATGCCACGAAAACCAGATCTCGTCCGTAGCTCTACCACCACCCGAGCGAGGTGTTTTATTGGCCTGCGGGCGTGGCTGTCGAGTGGCATCTGTCATCAGAGCGTGCCCTTGCTCTACGCCAAGGTGAGTTTATTTGGTTTGATACGTGGTGTGCTGCCCATATTTTCACAGGTGCCTGTGTTGTTGAACCAAGAGCCTGATTCCTGCTTTCCCTGGCAGACACAAGGCCCTGGTTGTCCAGAACTTCCTCTGGTGGAGGAGGAAGGAGGAAGGGGGAAGGGCTCTGCTCTCTTATGAAGCATTCCCCTTGAAAATGGTCCTCTCCCCAAATCCCACCACCCTTTCTCCCTTAATCTATCATTTAGGGTGAAATTAATGTTTCTGGAAGTGAACATAATTTGTGTTAATGAGAAGAATTTTTTGGGACAGATTAATATCACTTCTGTGATGCTGCTCTGGAGTCACGGTGCACTCATTTTTATCAGATCCAGCAGCACAGTTTGACATTGCTTTTAAAAAGCAACCAAAGTCCGTAAATGACAAGAGTTTACTGGGCAAGTGAGTGATTGAATGTGAAGACTTTCAAAAAGCAACAGTAAGAGCACCATGGATCAAGTCCTCTGCTCTCGGATTATTTTTCATACTACATCAACATTTAAGTGCAGATATCCATGGCGGACACGGTGGAATAATAATGGTCCGGGAGCTTGTCATTAGCTGTGATGAGACTGGCTAGAGTCCGCCTGGCAGAACCACGTCCTGCTGTCAAGTCACGCCACAGCTGGGCTGAGGCTGTGATAGTAGGGGGAAGTCCGTCACACGCTAGCTGATGTCGATCTGGGGTCAGATGTAGATTTATTGTTGGCTAAGTAACGTTGGGAGAAGAATTTAACTTTGGTAAGAATTAAAGCAACACAAAGTTTCAAATGAAGAACTTGTTGGATCTTTGAGGAGCGTGAAACCCCCTCCCACAACAAGTTTTGTGATGCGCCATTAACTTGCAAAACGAATGGCCTTCACATGAGCCTCAGCTGTTCGTTATGAGGTTAGCATGCTAACACTGAAAGCATGTTAGGCCACCAACACACATTACAGCAAACAAGACTGCACAGTCGATACACACCATGTAGCGAAACATAGTGGATGTTGACGTTCTCATCTCAGCAGTGTTGCTCTACGCACCCAGTATAACCAGTTCACTTGACCTCTCTGGTCCCACTACGCTTCTCAAAGTCTAGATGTTTTGAACATCAGGGATTGAACATCTCATCCAGCAGGACATTCTCACACAACTCACTGAAGGTAAAAGTTCCTCTGTGAACACAGAACCCCATGTTAGGCCCGCCGAACAGCATGCCGTCATGCACGTATTTATGTATACGATACCAGACAGCAGGCCTAGGTAGAAAATGTACGGTCCGCCACTACCCTAGTTAATTGTGCTCGAAGTGCTAGCCTCTCTCTTTATACTATATCTGTCACAGGAGCACAATGTTTAGGACCCAAACGCAGACCACAGCAGACAGTATCTGGTAAAACAGTCTTTATTGGAGCCCATGGTCCGTCACAGGTGGTGCTGGGCGGAGTGAGTCCCGAGGTTCGACACCGGAGGCAGGCAGATCACGGTGTGAGTCCCGTGGCTCGACACCTGAAGCCGGAGAGAAGACAGAGTTTAGTTCACGGACAAAAGACTGAGGCGAACTTACGGCGTGGCAGTGGTGACTACCGGAGCAGAAGACGAAACAGACTGACAACACAGGCCTGCAGGACCAGGTTTGATATACTGCAGGTGATTGTCCAGATTGTCCGCAGCTGTGCGCCAATGCGGCCATGGGAGGTGTCAGGAGGCGGGACCGAGAACACAAACACCGAGCACATGGCATACAAAAAAAAACAGGACACAATAGGTCAGACAGGGATCTTGACAATACCCATGGCAGCCAAATATTTATATCGCATCACATCCCGAGTGTCTCCACTGGGCGTGGAGCTCTGCCCTCTTGCGGCCATAGACACGCCGGCAGCTGCTGGTTTATGTCCTTTCCTTTGTTTCAAACTCCCACAGTCCATCAGGACTTTTGTTTGACCTCTGTAATGGATGCGGCTGGAACTGTAGCGAAGTGTACTTGTGTCTTTTTGTCGAATGTACTGTGTATTAATGTGTTCATGTTTTTGTTATAGCTGGACACATCCTAGGATGTAACCAATAGTACCTTATATATGAAGGTCAGTGTTTCCCCTAGGTTTACAGCTTCAGGGGGGCGGCACGGCGGCGGGGGCGACGGCGACGACACCAACACAAACACTGAAAGTAGTGGTTCTCAAACTTTTTCTGTAAATAACTTCATTTTGTGACTCCATCTGTGCTTTTATAAATAACAGAATAAAGAAAATTGCAATCACTTTCAAGTAAATCAGATTGCTCCATCAGACATTTTTTTTATTTTTAAATTGCAATCACTTAGAACAATGAAAATAAATCTGTGCAAAAAATAACTAATATTAATTACTACTAAATAGCTCATTGTGGAAAACAATAAGCTATTTTTTTTTTTTTGCCAAACAAAACAGAATGAGTGCAGATATGTGAGCATCAGTATTAGTGGAGCAGTGAGCCTCTACACATCTTTTATAAACGGGGTTGTAGATTTGATACAATTCATGCTCAACGTTGATCTGAGATCTGTTTTCTGTTTTGAGAGACGCAGCAGCAGAAAGGACGTCACGGAGACTTCTGGCAAAGAGCCAAAAGTCGGCGAGTCGCTATGCGCATGCGCAAGCGTAACCTGTTAACGGCATAACGTAAACATTTACCCGAAAGTACAGGCTTTTCTCCATGTATTTATTAATGACTTAGTTTTCTGTCCGTGTACTTTGTACTTTTGTAATATGTGAAGCCAGCAGCTCATTGTTGGTAGAAGACACGAGCACTTTGTCTCTTTCACCTGGAGCACGAGAGCTGCTCCGGGTTCAGGAGAGCTCCGGTGCTCCTCACAGGAGAGCTGCTGTTGCCATCTTCACCCTGGGAGCATTTAAAACGCATATATAGGTCTGCTTTTCACGCGACATATTTTTTGACGCTCTCTGTCCGCTACTGTGTGCTCAGCGCTCACCTGTGTGTGTGTGTGTGTGTGTGTGTGTGTGTGTGTGCGCGCGCACGTGTCTGTGCGCATGGGGCGGAACTCCGCTGTGTGCGACGCAGAGCAGAGGAGAAGTGTTAACGCGACCATGTAGAGACCGAAATGACAAGCTGTGTGTGGATAAGATCAATAAAATACGGCCGTTTAGTTTGTTTAATAACAGAACAAGGTGTAGACCTGTTCTATAGGAAAGAGAAACTTAAATGACGACTTGTGATCTGGCGCTGTCGAGAAAATTACAGGGGGGCGGGGGGTTTCTTCAGGGGGGTGCCGCGCTAACGGTGACAGTATGAGCCAAGGCTCTTCTCTGCACCAGACCTCCACTTGTCTGATTGTCACGTACTTAAAGACCACAATTCCCTCTGGAAAAGCCTCCAGGTCTTTTTCGCAAGAAGTGGACGCAGAGGAAGTCTGAGAATACAAACTTCTGAGGGGAAAAAGGGGACGTGCTTTTCACTGGGGGGTTGTGTTGGCCTGCAGACATCGAAGCGTGACTGCAAAAGTCCTGGTGGACTGTGGAGCCTGATGACATCTCAGTCTGGACTCATCACTGTCTTTGTTTTTCTCTTGAGGGAAATGCCCCTGTCTTCACAAAAGCATCAAAACCGCTTAGATCACTTTTGACACATTCACGCTGTCCATTCTTCCCATCTCGCCCTGTCATGTGGTCTCTATTGTCCATGTCATACTCTAATCACTTTCCTTTCCTCTCTGAACCTTTTTTCCTCCTAACCCGGCTTGCCCTCTCTTGTTTCGAACCCTCACCCTGCTCTGTCTCTCTGTCCGTCTTCACAGATAAGTAGACATCCCTCACCTTTCACATAACATCACATGGTAGCAATCACAGTGGGCTTTGGCAGACAAATTAGGGCAGTTAATGTAGACCGGAGATCAGTGCAGAGGCGGGGAAGCTGGTGATAAATGCCAACAGATGGGGCCTGAAGTGGATGGGCCTAACGCAGTACGGTACAGTATAGCCTTGGAAGTAGAGCTGAGAGGGGCTGAGCCCAGAGGAAAGAGGAGCATTCTTACTAAATCTAGTTTTGTATTAGCGAGAAATGGAAGAGTATGGAAAGATGGCGAGAGAGAGCGAGAGAGAGAGAAGAAAGCCACATTTAGAGATAATTTCAGTCTAAAAAGGACTATAATTTTATTGGAAAAACTATTAAACCCGGTCTTATCTGAATTGAAATGCTTTCCAGAGTCTTCTGAAAAATGCCATAAGACAACACCATTCCTCCCTGGCTCTATAGTCTCTGCAACAAAACATGTTACTCTCTGTCCATTTATAAAGAAACTGTGTATATGTATTCCAAAAAATGAGTCAGATATATCTCAAACACAGCTTGCCCCCTAGTTCACCACTGAGTTATGCCTATTTAATCAAGTGTTTGGCTGAGACGGCGGATGGGACTCAAAGCCAATTCGGCATAGATACTCCTCAAATGCCACATTTTCACCAATCAGTCTGTCATCACTTGTAATGTATGAATGAATAATGATCTCTGAAATCTATTAATTCAGAATAAATTTCTCTTATAAAATGTGGGACTCATCATACGCTATACTCTGTGAGGATTTTCCTCATTTTTATGTTTCAGTTAATCTGGTTTGATGAAGCGTATGTCCCGTATAGATGATTAATTTACCCTTTACAATGGATGCAAGGACTTTGCGCCCAGTGGGCGCAAAGTCCTCTCCATCTGTCATGCAGTCCAACTTTTAAAGAGTGTGAGGAGAATTATCTTTTTGACATTCCCCTCTCATAAAACTATGGCAAAATCAAAGCCAAGATGCTCTCTGATTTTTGTAGCCAACCTTTATCCTAAAGCCAAATGCCTGCGCCAGGCTTGATCTTGAAGTAGCCCACCGCGATAGAGCATTCTTGGGCCAAACACAACACTGCAACATATTGAAAGTGTTTTATTCTACATCGTTAAAAGTGTTCGTGCTCATATTGAAGTGAAGGTCTAATAATTACTCAGCCCTAAAGCAAGGATTGTAATTCTTGAAGCAAAGCTATTAAAATGTGCCGTAATAAGTGAGACGACTCACAAAGGGCTTACGCAAAATGTATCAGTGTAATTTCTATTTGTCCATCTGCACACAATTCGCTTTTTGTGATCACCTTAATACATGGGCAGCACAC
Organism: Myoxocephalus aenaeus; assembly: GCA_038501785.1. Taxonomy (NCBI): domain Eukaryota; kingdom Metazoa; phylum Chordata; class Actinopteri; order Perciformes; family Cottidae; genus Myoxocephalus; species Myoxocephalus aenaeus. The sequence goes on along the minus strand of JBAMJR010000143.1, from coordinate 1,421,134 downwards.
ACGCGCACACACACACATTCCTCTTATGTTACAGGCTTTGAAGAGGCAGACTCATCCCCATTTTCAACAGTACCCAATCAAACACAAAGCTGAGGGGCGGATTAGGAGCAGCCTTGTGCTGCACAATGCTCCTATCAGGGACCACACTGGTTTTAAATTACCCCCTATTCCTCACTCATTTTCAATCACTCACTGGCCCAATAAAGTGTGTTTCTCCAATAAAAAAAGACCAACAAAGGAACACTGAATCCCAGTTTTATGCGACAGCAGTCAGTAACAATCCTCGACACTGTGTGTTTGTGTGTGGAAAATTGTCCATGAGTATTGTGGATGCAATTTAAGAGTTGAGTGAAAAGAAGACATTTCCTTTTGGAGGCATGAAATGTGCTCTTTTAGTTTAAATGGAAAATGGAAAGATGGAGAGATTGAAGGATGACAGATGTGCGAGCGGCGGTGTGGTCATTGTCACGCATGTTGTCGGATCCAGAGGGAGTGGTGTCTCTTCAGCCGACAGCTGGTTTCACTCAGAGAAAAGACATGCTGCAGAGAGCGAGCGAGAGAAAGAGATCGGACCTTCACCACTGAATATTTATGATCTTGGTCCACACAGATTTCTCGCCACATTTCGTTTGCGGTTTTCAGTGGGGGTTAGTACTTGGTGACCCCCACACACACACTCACAGGCTCACAGACAAGCATACATGAGTGTTCACAGATATATTCAGACAAGCGTTCAATGTCTCCGAAGGGAAATAAAAAAACAAAAACGGGAAATAAGTCATAGAGATCATTCGAATGGAAAGTGGTGAATGTGGCAAAAAGTAAAGCATTAGGGAAAAGAGAAGATTTAGGAAACAGACCCCATGCTGGAAAATGCCGTTGTTGAGCTTTGAAGCACAGTGGTAATGAGGCTCCATTTAAAGCCAATGAAGCCGCTTTGGCAGCTTATGAAAGCACAATTGGTAAGCCCCCCTCGTCTACCGCTGGCTGGTGTGTGTTTGTGTGTGTGAGCGTGTGTATTAGGATAGAGGAGGGGGAAGAATGGACGGTATTTGGCCGGATCCTCTTTGCTCGTTTCCAGCGCTCAGCAGCAGCTCTCTCTCAGTCCAGTCACTCTCTAGAGCTACAGTTTTCGCCGCAAGTGGTTTCCCAAATACACTTGAAGATCTCATCATTGAGTTGTCATTCCACATAGTGAAGAAAAGTGACAATAATCAATAATGACTTTTTCTTTCCCCGTTGCATTATAGCTATAACTGAGGATGAATGCAAGGCCCTAAACTCTTTATACAATGTGCAAATATACATTTATCAAGGTGTAATATTTAGGGGACAGAGAGCTAAACAAGCTCACACAGCAGTATGCATTGCAACTCCAGGAAACACAAGCAGAACAAGGAAGGAGAAACCTGGTGCAAGTCATAAAATTGGAAGGGATTACATTCATTCATTGTTGATTTTGATATACTGGTGCAGAGGCATACTCCCAACTGAAAGTATGCTGTCTTATACATCCTTTCATACCTTTAAGGGGTGGGAAGGTGGCCTGTACTGGCTTGAGAGACTTTGGGGATGGAAAGACCAGTTCAAAAGTTCACAAAAAGAAGTTAGCCGCTTATGAAAAAAAAAAAAAGGCTACACAGCCAAAAGACAGGCCACTACATTTATTCATATTTCTTTTTTTGCACCTGCATAACACTGGTCGTTATAAAAAACCCTCAAGGGACAGGTAGATTACAATTTGTGGCAAAATAAGCAAAAAGATGCCTAACAGTTCGAACACACACTGAGTGAACGACGGAGACAAAGGAAGATAGAAAGGAAAGCAAGCTGATGGTAGGCCAGGATGTCCAGGAGGGATGTGCTTGATGCAGAGACATATGTCATGGTGTGTGTGTGTGTGTGTGTGTGTGTGTGTGTGTGTGTGTGTGTGTGTGTGTGTGTGTCCAGACCATCTCAGCAACCTCTATTCTCAAAGCCTTGATGGCCACGCCTGGGGAGAGTGATGATAAATGGTCGCTTTCCTGTAATTTACCTTCAGGAGGATGGATGGAGCTGGCCTGTTTGGTTAGAGGGTGGGGAGACCAGGAGAGAGGAGACTGTAGGTGAGAGAGTGGGGGAGAGAAAGAGAGTAAGGAGTTTCCTGCTTTGGATCTGACTCTGGAGTTGGGTTTCCTCAGAGGTGAGGTACACATTCAAGTGTGTGTGTGTGTGTGTGTGTGTGTGTGTGTGTGTGTGTGTGTGTGTGTGTGTGTGTGTGCGCGTGGCTGACTGTTTATTTGCAGAGCTTTAGCTCTTGCTATGTTCGTAGAGGGGAGCTGCTCTCCCCAGTCGTCTCCCCCTTCAGACCCCAGTGTGAGTGGAAACTGGATGTGAGCATACTTTCCAGTGGGAAACACACACAATTGGACATTATTTCCGCAGCTAAGGCTAATGACTGTAATTAAAGAGACAGATGATCAGCACAACACACAGCTCATTAACTAATAATTTATTTTTTTATCATTTAGATTAAAAAGTCAGTGGTTCATTGCCTCAGAGGAAAAATGTACAAGGAAGACTTTGATATAACAGAAGTGAAGAGCAGGGCTGAACTGAGGGAAGAATCCCTTTGTTCCCCGAGAAAGGTAAATTAACCATTTCTGTGTGAGTGAACCATTATTCCCAGGAAATTAATGTAACAGAGTGGATTGTTGTGTCTGTGCCTCTCTGGGAAGCGGAGAGGGTCCGATCAGCCCGTGTCACATTTGCACTGGATTCTCCTCAAAGTCATATACAATTGGGCGGTTGTCTGGAAACAACATAAAACCAAAAAAAAAGAATACATTCTGTGTAATATCTGAACCACATATTCTGGCCGTGATCACAAAAGCATATGTTTCTGGTTTCCACATCCATATAACATCATCTGGTTTGTACATCCATAAACGTGAGTCATCCAAGGCCAAGTGACGCTTCACAAAAGACAACATGATTGGCAGAGGCCGTTCAGTACATATTTACAACATCAAAAAATGTGTCAAGACTTATTAAACAACGCAAGATGGAAGTGAACCAGGAAGAAATGGGAATCAGGCCAGGGAAAAAGTAAATGAAAACTCTTCATCTTCGTCAATGCAAACATTAAACAGTGGCAAAACCGAGAAGCTGCGTGCTCCCAAAAGGTTTGCCTTCAAATGAGAGCTCTCTCACTTCTCTGCACCTCATGTGCGCATCACTTGTTTACATGGGTATGGTTAATTAGACACACACACACACACACACACACACACACACACACACACACACACACACACACACACACACACACACACACACACACACACACACACACACACCTGTGAATGCTATAAATGAAGGGAGGAAACAAAGCAAAGCAGTTATGGCCTCAGTTCCACTGCCAATCTGCTGAGCTTGTTAACGTAAAACAACAGGACGGCTCTCCCTATGAGGCTCACTAAATAGCTTTCACAAGACTATGCTTCCACCCCCCAAACAACATCTGGCCACTCTTACTTCTCATCTTTATTCCAACAATCAGGGTGGGCACTTAAGAAAAGGAGAGCCAATGGAAAGGATAGGATGATTTCCTCTTTTTTTTTGCGATTCTATGCGAAAGAAAGGCCCAATTTAAGGAACAATTCCTTCTAATGTGTGTTGGTTGCTTAAGGAGTTGAGCACCAGAGAGGCCTCACTGGCACGTACTTTGACCATCAATCACAAAGTGTCACGCCGTACTCGCATACGAGGGTTGGTGCTACTGTAACACCACCTGTCTGACGGGCCACTGTGGACAGCCAACACACAAATAACTGACTGTTTGGTTCTGCATTTTTGCTAAATTCCAACGGTGGGAATTGTGTTCTGGGCATAGTGCTGTCCTTTTTTTGACCTTCATTGCTTGTTTGTCTCACACCAGAAATCCAGGTGGGTGATATCTCATTTTGGTTACGTGTTTCTTTTTTTGGGGGGAGGATTAGGAAATCAAAATGTCATTATGAGGCAGACAGATACGTATGAATATCCACATCGACATCCTTCAAAGTTTATACCGGCATCAACTGTCACGATGTCCACATTCTTAAGCTTGGTGACATTATTTCATAAACACTTACAATCAGACCGTACACCTGCGTGAGTGTGTTCTTCACAGTTTGACATACATTCTCGGAAGACGTGACAACAAGAGCTACAGCGCAGTACAGTACACCACTGAGGCGTTTTGGCAGCCTCGTTCTGTGCTGTCACTTATCTAAGACACTGAATACACAACATGCAAAATGGGTTAAAAAGGGAGTTTGGGGAGGGTGGTGGCTGACACAGACAAGAAAGCAGAGGAGAGACACTTTTGGAAGGATGACAAACCAAACATACCGCCGCAGCCAAAGGAGCGTAACCACTCGCTAGCATGACATGCCTATCCGCACACTCACTGCTACGCTAGCTTGATCTGCCCCTCAAATCTGTGTGTTTATCTTGTACTCTATTTAAATAAATTGTAATGTGCTTTACAAAATGAAAAAACAGCAAAAAGGCAGATAAAAAGCTTGAGAGCAACCAGACCGCTCTCTCTGTGGGTTTTGTTGGTCCTGACTTCCATAGTTTCTTAATTGAATTTAAAAAGGGACTATGCTTATTTGGCAAAGGATGACAGGGCCTGTGTCAGTAGACAAGTGGGGGAAGATAACTTGGGAAGTTTTCCTTTGGATCTCTGTGCTCATTTTAGTTTAGTTCTTCATTGCTCACTGTAAGGTTTTGATGGACCAGCAAAAACCACAAACATGCAAACATAACAAAGCACATGAGGAATGAAATATGATCCTCTCGTGTCATAATACAATCAGTGAGCACTAAAAACTTTCCAGCCTCATTCATTTTGTCAAAATACACTAGAGAAAAACACAATTCTGTTGTTTATCCGACTTTGTTTTCTTTTTACTGCATGAAAAGGAACTCTCGTTTCAATCTCTTATTTCGGCAAACAAAAGCCTGCCAGTCACTGGACGCGTCAGAAATATTTCAGACATTTAAATACAAACAAATGACAGTGGCCACACAGCAACACCTGGAAGGCCACTGCCTAGCAGAAGACATTATCCATAAAGCAAAAGGTCTCCTTGGAAATATTGGTATTGTTCTGAAATTCCAGCCATTTGTCCACACCGCTTAATCTTTCTTCCAGAAGAAGTGACAAACAATGAGTCATGATGGTGATGCATGACTTTATAAAACACTCATGAGAGGGACTAGTGGTGAAGAGGCACGGTCCCGGGGCCTGGAATGTGACTCACACATGCTAACAGGGTTTGTTTTGCTTAAAATGAAACAAAAGGATATATCTCAAATAAGGACACGGTTGGGATATGGATGGATGAGAAAAAAGTAGCCACACAAAAAATATAAACTCTACTATGAGCAGTGGCATCAAATACTTGCAGATATAAGAGCCTACACGAGCAGTTTGTTCTGTGGCAACAGCAGTGGTGGTGAGACTGAGGTTTGCTGTGGAAAACGTCCCTGCAAAGGGAGCCCTTGGTTCCTCACGGGACAAGAGTTTCATAGTTGCAGTCCGTAGAAGTTACTGCAGAGACTTAAAGCAAGTAGGCCCATTTTTTTTAGGAACATTTTAACAGCAAATGTTGATTGGATTGCTGATCCAAGTTGTTTCAACAATGAAACGTGAGGCGGACAAGCTGAGGATATGCAGCTTGTCGAGTTACTGAAATCCGTCAGTGACAAACACTGTTGAATAAAATCCTCAGAGAAATGTGTGACGTGTGGTCTTTATGTCAAACAAAGTGTCAGTGTTGACGGTCGGAGGAGGCTGAGGGTCAGGGGGTCGTAGGCAGGGGACGAGTGGACATTTCGGCTGTCGTCGTCGACGGAGGGAATGGCGTCTGCTTTTGTCTACACTTCATACCCTTTTTAATGGTCCCTTTTTAAGGCAAACCAATTGGACAAAAAAATGACAACTGACATAACAAAGACAAACCTTGGAAAATAAAAAAGGAAAATAATTATACAATATACACAAAACGTGGTCCTTAAAACAGGTATGGTACATGCAGTCTTTCTAATGTGCACTGTTCCCGTGATGGGGGAAGACGAGAGGGAGATCGCGGGGTAAGGGTTCATGAAGGTGGACGATGGAGGGAGAGGTAGGGATGAACGCTGCTTCCCCATCACGCTTTGCCGCACTTCCCCTTCTTCTCTTTGCGCTGGAACTTCCTCAGGCGTCTCGTCCAAACGTCCCTCCACTGGATCACCAGGCTGTTCTTATCGGCCATTAGGCCCACGTGCTCCGCCCCCGGACTGGCGGCTCCACCGCCGGGACCGACACCCGGACCCGTCCCTGTGCCCGTTCCACCGTCGCTGCCGCCCATCACCAAGAATCGCTTACTCATCTGGATCTTGGGACATTTGCAGGCCAGGTCCTTCATGTGTACCCACAGGATGTTGTCGCCTCGCTTCAAGGGCTCACCGCGGCTCTTGTACACAGACACCAAATTAACTGAGAACTTCGCCCAGTCCCCGACCGTCTCCATGTCCAGCACGTTCACTTGCACCGCTGAGGACACATTCATGAGAAAACACTCAGGCCAATACTCTAAACACAGTACATTCATTAATTATGGTTGATAATTAATCCTTCTCTTACCATAATCCTTTTTGCAGTATTTTTTCATGTTGATCTTCAGGTTGCCCTTCACTGGTTTACAATAGGACTCACAATCTGCAGAAATAGCATGGACACCCGTCACTCACTCCTGTAATGCAACTTCACAACACTTACTGACACTCATATTACACACATAATGGGACACTTACACACTTGAAATTTGAATCTTCACAAGGTTGCATTTTAGGTTTTATAGTGTATTATGTGGTGCTTTTGTAGCAGCACCACCACATCTGCATTGCAAAGTCAGTGTGACAAAACACCGTAAACTGTTATGTGCTGTGAAACCACCAATGCACACACACCGAAAATCATCAAAATAAACCCCCATGTGCTCGTTTCTGCACATGCACGTCTACTTTTTTGGATCATATTATACTTACATTCAACGTCAGGGCCGAAAATGTAGCAGGTTGGATAACATTGAGCTTGGTTTGTTTTTTGTGTGCTAAAAACTTCTGACAAATCCCACATCAAACTGCTGCAACAGCCGGTTGAAACATACCAGAGTAGTAAAAGTGTTCAGTTTGACATGTTTTCGGGGGTCTTGAGAAAAGACAGAGCGTGATGGAAGCAGGTCATGGTTGGATGGATGTGAATAGACCTTGGCTGCCAGCGTGACGACTGAGACCACACATTGGACAGATGACCTCCACTGACCGTTCATAGCGCCAGAGATGAGGTGTTATAGTTACGGTTGTGACAGTTAAAATGGAGCTCTTGGCTCAGTGACCTTTCTCAGATCTCTTCTTAACTGCTTCTAAAACCAGCCTTGGTTTGGTTTAGTTGTCATGTATTTATGAGCACCTTTTTTCAGGTCGACAAATATGGAAACTGCACTGGAAAGAATTCAGCCCTGAGTGTCTTACTATGGGACTTGAACCAACATTGTCTCTGGCTGCAGCTTCACATCTCTACATTCTATGGCACAAACGTTACCTTCAACCTGCTTGACAAATGAGACAATAATACTTGAATTTATTTGTAAATTGATGTTGAAAAATGACTGTGTACAACACTGTCTCTGACCTGAGAGAGTTGGAGATAAGTTACATCAAATAGAGCACATGCATGTTACTATTTCGCCTCATTTTTGTCTTTTGTGAACCTGAAATATGTATTTTGTCCTCCCAACGTTAAAAGCTTCGCTTCTCCCTGATCATTCTCTGCGTTTTTCATGAGCTGGAAGCAAAATCAGAATCAGAATCAGAATCAGAAACTGTTTATTAGCCAGGAATGTTTTCACAAATGAGGAATTTTACGAGGCGGAAGGTGCATACATTGGACATGGACATGGGACGTTAGACGAGACAAACAACAATCAACAATCAACGATAACGATAACGATAACAACAGTGCAGTGGGTATTAAATAAGTGTAAGATAAGAAAGTGCTCAGACAACAGATACGTTAATGTGAGTGTACGTTAAAGTGACATGTGTGTTTAAGTTAAAGTGTATGTTAAAGTGACGAGTGTTTAAGTTAAAAGTGTATGTTAGTGGCATGAGTGTTTAAATATGAAGTGTGCAGAGGAGTGAACGGTAAAGAGAAAGAAAGAGAAAACAAAAAATGAAAATAAGAATTAAAAAAAAAAGTTTAAAAAAAAGTTTAAAAAAAAGTTTAAAAAAAAGTAAAAAATAAATAAATAACTGGGGGTGACAGAGACAGTCAGTGGGGGACCACTGACTGAAGAGAATGGAGAACAAAGACAGGCTAAACTAAATATCCTTTCGAAAGTGCTAATTTTAGCAATAAATAACAAGTATCCTAATACAATGTATAGCATTGTGTTTTTAAATTGTTCTCATGGTAACTACTGCTACTGGAGCAGTGACAAGAAAGAGACACTGTTGATCATTAGCATGGCTCTACTGTACTTGACTGGATGCCACTAGATTTTATGAACCGTCTAATTTTGCATCCACTTATTTCAATTACAAAACTATGAGAAGGTCACAAAGTTAGGAAAAAAAATGAAAATGATAGACTGAAAAGAGAAAAATGCCAGGAGGGTCATATTTCAACATGGTTCCAAACAGTTTTAGTGAGAGGACACGAAAAGCTGACCACGCTGCTCACTTGTCAGGGCATGAAACTGAAAAACCACATGCTGGTAACTGGACTGGTATCCGTGGTCAGCCCTCTCATTGCCTTCAACAGGAAAACCATTCAGTCGTGTTGCTTCCCAAAGCAAACCAAATAAAATTCCCGGACGTAAAAATGCCCCAATTAAAAAAAACGGTCGTGAGAGAGAGAAATTACGCTTTCTGGGGTTGCATGAGAGAAGGGGTGTTGCATCGTTGGTTTTTTAGGAAGGACGGGTGGAGCAATGGAAGGAGGAGAAAGAAACGGGGGACCAAGGAGCCCATAAAAATGTCCAGGAGGCTTGGCTGTATATCAGAGCGCTGGGGATTTTATTAGCCAGAGAGAGGAGAGACAAGGAAGAAAAGGGAGAAAGAGAGAGCAGATGGCGGCTTCCAATAACCTGCCGACAGGGTGACTTAAAAAAAACGATGAGTGGAGGTGTAGATGTGGACGGGTGCAGAGGTGTACGTGTGGATGGATGTGTGTGTGTGTGTGTGTGTGTGTGTGTGTGTGTGTGTGTGTGTGCATTGTACATTTCTTACATACTTTAAATAAATGATGATGAATATCATAGCTTGCTTAAGGACTTTTTCATTATATGTGAGCGTGTGGTTTCATGTGCAGATCATTATCATGCAAGTGTGCTTGCAACTGTGACAGGCAAGCATTCGTATGAGCTGTGCATGGATTTCATTAGATCACTGCCATTGTGGTGTGTGTGTGTGTGTGTGTGTGTGTGTGTGTGTGTGTGTGTGTGTGTGTGTGGTATACAGTGGCTGGCCTAAAGGTATCAGTGGTAAAATGAATTTTCCCATGAAGAGTCACTCACTGCTGGCTGTTCACCTGGAAAAGCTTTCGGTGAATCGCCCACTGACCCAGAAGACCGGCCCACTGAAAATACTCACAATTGGCTTCGAGGCTCTCGATGCCCTCGTTCCTTTGAGCCCCGCTCACTGTGCCATGACAAGGATAAATTGCACCTACCGCCCCTTACACAAAAACCTTCTGGGCCTTGGGTTTCTGATGTTGAAGCTCGTTCTATGGTAGTTTAGGAAGGAGAAAGATGGGGGAAATGCTCTGGTGTGTTTGGTAGAGCCTGAGGTGAATTGCCGATCAACAACTCTTTTGTTCTGAGACCCCGAAACATTTTCCCAGGGAAGCAGACACCAGAAAGTAAACACAAGAAAGAGCTGGACTGTGCATTTTTTTTTGCTTTAAAAAAAAAAAAAAGGCTCAAAGGCCCAAGTAATACGAGTCAGAATGAGATAAGTCGCAAATGAGAAAATAACCTGCAATTGTGAGAATATAATAATTATTGATTTATATTTCCCTTTAAGGAACTATTAAGACATACAGTATTTATTGAGAGTCTGAAGAGAGGATAAAAACTGCTTTCATGTCTGTGCGTTATTCAATATGCAGCTGGAGCCAGCAGGCCGGCTAGCTTAGCAGCTCACCTGGCTTTGTCCAAAGGTACCAATCTGTTGTCTCTCCTTTTGTTTAATGTGTTTATTTTGTAAACAAAAAACATGACAACCTTTTTTTCCCCAGAGTCTAAGACAAGAAGATAACAAGACGTCACCGACGTCATTACATGCAATGATTCTGTTTCCTGTTCTTTGTACCAGGACTACAGGGGCAGAGCACACCGAGCACATTCAGGAGGACTCAGAGTCACTGACTTGTTCACTTAAGTTATCAATGACAAGAAGTCAAAAAGTGAAAGAAATAAACAAGGTGATATTTTGGCTAGAATATATTGACTGAAATCTTCAATAAAAGCTGATAACTAAAAAGACTCAAATGTAGACAGTTTTCATTGACTACGATAAAGCTGAAAGGCCCAGACATTGAGTCAACTAAAAGTAAAACAGGATTTGGTTGATTAAATATGATGAAAACTGAAAAGGATATTTGACGCAGGACTAAAAAAAAAAAAAAAACAATATCTGACCAACACTAATATGTACAAACACTCTTTTGCATTATATCCGCTTCTAGTCTTTAAGGTTAACTAACCTAATTTATCCAATTTACAACATCCTCCGCAGAAACATGAGTGATATAGATCTTTTCATTCAACTTTTGGCAAGAAAGCAAATAAGTCAAACCTTTCCAAACCAATGTATCAATGTTGTTCATTCTATAACATTTGATTTAATAGGAGGATTTATATAATTACTGAATGCAATGTTCATTGACTGTGTTTGGCCTTCAACTTCAATATGTTCCTGAGAAATGAAGTCAGTATCAGCCACTATAGACATCATTAGGCCTCAGACTGTTTTTCAACAATAAACCGATATGCTTTGTCGAGCTCGGTAGAGTATCTGTGGCAACGTGGGGGGCGTGATCTGCAGCCTGAGTGATGATAGATGTTATAAACCTGCTAATGAATCAACATTTCCAAATCAACACCACCATTCAAATCAAACAGCCACAGAATGAAAAATAAGGGTAGGGTAATTGACCGGAGCGTAAATTGGACAGTTAGAGGGAGAGACTGAACAAATTTCCCCCCAGCCACTTGCCAACACTCTTTTCATGCCTCAAAACTCTCTCATCCACTAGATCTCCCAGCTCAACTTTAACTAATCACCTCTGCTGCCTATCTGCTGGCCGTGGCTCTCAGCTGCAGCTACACTTCGAGCACAGCGATGCTCCACTAACTTGAGGTTAGCGGTTTGGGGAAACCGTGCCAAGGACAGAGGTTTTCTGCAGGTCCCAGTGCACCCGTTCTCTTTGCCGAACTTCAAAAGAACGGACCCACCCTTCATTAATATTCATTCCACACCTTAAAACTCAAGTCCAGAAATATAAAAACAATATTGTTTTGTTCCTCTCATAGATGGGGCGAGGTGTAGAGGGTGAATACTAACCTGCTGGTTCCTCTGTGCTGCTCACCACAGCTGTGGGGTTGACCACTGGGATTTCTGAAACACAAGAAATACAAAGTCTTTTTGCTGGTAAAACTTAAATCTATGCCTTTTAGATATGATCTAAGGGATTTGGCTGTATGCCTACATAGAGTGCATGTGCAGTCAAATAAATTGAGTATGTCTGAATTCATTATTAAAAGAGTTAGTATGGGAAGGTTTTGTGATTAAATAAATAAACCCACATCAAAATGAAGAGGGTAAGCTTAGCATTAAGAAGTAGAACGTGTATTTTCTCACCAAGGCCAATAAGACAAAATACTAGGGTTACACATAAACACATACACATAAAAACACACAGGACATTGCAGATAGACATGCAAGATAAACATTGTCAGAAATCCGTATTACTTATTGGTGGTGAGAGGGAAGACAGGCTCAAACAAACCACGCATTCCACAAACTAATGTGGTGGTTTCGCTGTCATGTTTCAGGAATACATTGAAAGATCCTGAGACGGTATAAGTGTCTGAAAAAAATGGAGGCCAGAGAAGCCAAATTCATTCGATGCACCACAACTACACCTAATAATCCAGTTTGGAGAAGTCAATCCATTCAAAGTCGGCACATTTGATACATCAGAGGCACACTGATTAAAATGGAAAGGTGGCTGCACTAGATTAGTCTCGTCCTCCCCTAACAGATGCTGGGTTAACGCTGCTGTGTAATCCGCAATGCAAGCATGTATAGACAGATGGACAGATGGCAAGGGGGCAATCTTGGTTGGATCGTCTTGAGACAGATGCAGCCCACCCTCGCTGAGCCCGCTGGCTGCTCTAAAAAGTGCCTTGTGGAATTCCTCCAGGACTTCTCTCCCAACCGCATTCAACTTTCCAATACAAATGCTAATACTAACAACGGGCCCGCTGCATTTACCGTAAACAGAGTTACTGGAACGCAGGCTTAGAATCCACCCAGTGGATCTGCTTTTGATAGGATTTGGAGGTTGAGGGTTTGAACCAAGCGAGTGGGAGCGTGTTGGCGGAGGGGAACGGGAGGTGGGGGAGGGAGGAGGAGGCTGCAGTTGTCTCTGAAATTATGGACACCCCGCCAACAAAAACAAACAAGGGCACTGAGCTTTGCAAAGGCAGGCGCAGCTGCTAGAAGCCACTTTGAGTCTGTGTGCCCTCATGGCCACATCTTGTGAAGACAGACAGATGATGAAAGGATCATTCAGATGAGGGTTGCTGCCATCATACTAATTGGCTGCTTAATGGGCTTGGTTCTGTCTTAGGGTCTAAGACCCTCAATGGGACGTACGATGCCCACCATGAGGCCATATTGACACACACAGTTGTCATTAACGCTATTCATAATGGATCCAAATGTGCGCATGTACTTAAACGCACATACACAATTCTTCTTGTTCTCACTGGGATGGTTCAGTGGCACTCGAATGAGTGGGGTCTGCCATCCATGACCACAGTGGTTTTCTCCTTCTCGCCTATCCACCATCTGCTACTGGAGCAGCATGTGAGGGAAACGACACGGCACCATGTGGCACAGTGTGGCGGAGCTCGGGACGGCACTGGGCTGCACGGTTTGCTTGGGTGGAGGTTTTCTTGATGGTGTGTGCAATGTGCGACCGTACCGCCTGGCACACAGTGTGGTGGAAAGTTGCCCTCTATTACGCATGCCTGCATGTACCGGGGCCGCTGGCAAACTTCATAACCCACATGCACACATTTGTCACAGGAAATTAAAAACCTGATGTAGTCGATACAAACTACTGCAACTAGAGTACACACACACACACACACACACACACACACACACACACACACACACACACACACACACACACACACACACACACACACACACACACACACACACAATACATCATTGACAGCAAGTGGACCAACAAAATCGAGTCTTGAGTTCTCACACCAGCTCTCGTAAAAGATTACGTTTGAGTGTAGCCTGACTTTACATCTGGGCACTGGTTTGCACAGGTTTTGGGCTGTTCTCTATGAAATTATCAGTGCATTTTTAGTGCCATTCAAACCCACAGAACACATGCACTGTAGTGCAGAGTATGGGTTGGGTGTGCCTGTCAAAGGGCCAGAATGACTTTAGGCTATAGGCAAGTGTGCTTTCAATTATACTCTGTAACCTCACTGGTTTGAGCTGCTTTTAGTGTACTTCACTTATGTATTAAGCCTTTTGATATCTTACATTCTTCACAATGGAGGTTGTCAGTGTTTTTTTGTGTGCAGATGATTGCATTACCATGCTGAAGACAGTGTCATGCAGTGGCTGCTCGTCGTGTGTGCAGTTGAGTCACTCACTGATGCAGGGGGCCACTGGGGAGCGGCTCTGCTGGTAGCCCTTGGCGCAGCGGTTGCAGGTGATGCCGGTGACGCCATCCTTGCAGGGGCACTGGCCTGTGGTCTGGTTGCACGTCTTGCCTGCTGCGCCCACAGGGTGGCAGTCACAGGCTGGGGGTGGGGGTCGGGGACAGGTGTGAAGGGGGGAGGGAGGGTTGTGATATCAGAAAGAAGGGAGGGAGAAAGTCGATAAGATGTTGATTCATCAAACATGTTGCCAAAATGACACACACAAGACACTGGCGGATTCCTCGGATATGAGTCTCTGCAGAGTGCTGGATTCAATCTTGTAATATTCTGTTGTTTGCCAGCAGACAACGGATAGGCATTAGGGCGGAAGGTTTGGCTCAAGATTTTGGGGTGTGAGGCAGTGCTTTCCTGTCTCTGCTTTGGATCCCCTGAACACTGGAAGAAGAAACACTGTGTATGTTTGTGTGAGTGAGAGAAATAACGGGAAGGCACCAGGTGACAAGTAGGGGATGGGGTAATGTTCGTAGTGCATCACCGTTGGGAGACCCAGAAAGGCACACTGTGTCCTCCCCTGTCCGCTCAGCCTGGTGACACACACGCTGCTGTTTCATCATCACTTCCCGAAAGTTTAGTCGATGCCCAGCAGCAAATGCCAACAGCAATAAGCAATGCTCCGGTCACCTCGCTTTGGCAAGCTTTTATGACTTTTGCTGGTTCTAGGCAATTTATTCAGGCCCCCTTAAGCAATGTGAGGCTTTTTTTGGGAGGAGGGTTTAAAGAGCTGTTTAATACAAGAGCTGGCGAGTTGGTCCGAAGCCTTCCGAGAGAGCTTTATAAGACATTAAAGAGGATGACAGGGAGAGGGCAAGATATCAGAGTGAGAAGTGAAGTGGAGGACTGGAGAGAAACGGGTAGTGAGTGAGAGAGACACAGTGCGTCAGTGTAGTCCAAACACAGCCTCTGGCTCAACAGCATAAACAACAGTGAATCTAACCAAACTGTGGCTACTCCGACTGCACTAAATAAACAGACATTTGTTCTTTGAGTAATAAACACATACTTAACATTTCACAGCAATCCAGCCAGACAAACACATCAGTGACATATCAAAACAAATGTAAGACTTTTACATCTTCTTGATGTAAATGTCTTACAGCGGTGTGAAGGATTGGTTTCGCTTCAAATTTGACATTCTCTGTCCAGAACAAAACAATTCAGAGTTTAATTTCCTGTCCTATCTACTGACATGCTGCCAAAAATACTATAAAATCATGAAATGCAAGGTGAACAGTATGCTCCTTTCCTTATTTTCAATGTATTTCTTTGGAAAACAGGCACCGACTAGTGCAAAATGACTGAAGCAAATAGTGTGACTCGACTGTAACAAGATAGCTGTAATTGTCCAAGGTTATCAAGAAAAGACAAGAAAGGCAAATTTTACACTTTGGGGAAAAACCCAGTAACCCAACAGTGTTTTACTGGGTTTGCCAGAGGAGGCAGCTGCTAACATGCCACGGTTTCTTCCCACCACTTGACGGAACTGTGAATGTGTTTATTTGCGCCGGACATATTTTAGTTGCTACAAGAGAGGAGAGCCTGAGGACCCTACCACCTGTTGACTGGGCAAAGGGAGGGTTTGAAACTGACCCAAGAGTGATCATCTGTGTCTGGCGGCGGGGTGGAGAGGGATTAACTGCGGCTCAGATCTTCAGAAACACGTTTGCCTTTTTCCGGCAAGGCCAACCGGTCCACAGGTGTCAAAGTGGCTGGGCTCTGTTTGAAGCTGTGCACAGAGACGTAAATCTGATGCGCCAGTGTCCGTGCAAAATCCCCACCGCTTGAGACATGTAGGCCCAACGAGGAAACTCAAGCTTTAATGACACTTGGTAAGCGTTCCTGACCGGCCTAAAGGGAAGGCACATCTGCATATGGCAGGATGTCAGAGGTCAAGCCAAGGGCCTCCCCACTGTGTGTCTGGTGCTCTGTGCCAACCTAAATCTTCACCCCCATACCCTATCCTCATCAGTCAGCACTCCTGCCACTGTTACCAGGTACTACAGGACCATTTGAGAAACTCTATCATTCCTGGAGTTTGTGCCCCCCCCCCTTTCCTTTCTGTGAAATGATTTGTCCAAAGCACATGTGGGATAAACCCCCCGTTATTCGATCTGTCTGATACAAGTCTGGAGTTGGTCTGTCATGCCTGCAGAGACATGTGACCATTGTTTCCCCCAGTGAGCATTGAACAGCACAAGCTATCAACTCAATCCTATCAGTATGAACAAGATGTGAGTAATGTTAGACGTTCTCACTTCCCTTATAAACAATCATAGGCTGTTAAGACATTTGAGTTTACTGTCAGAGTCCACTATGTTCAGTAAAAGAAACCAGCAACTGCCAGATCTGAACGGGCTGGGAATGGGGGTGCTGGTGTCAATCTCCACCCCCAGCTCTCCTCCTTGAACTGCTTTTCTGAAGTTTTATGTGCAGGGGCTCGGGCCAGTTAAGAAGCAGTAAAAACGTCCTCAGAGGTTGATGACTTTTCAAGCCTTTGCGACTGCAGACGTGACAGGCACTGCGAAGGGATTTGTAGTCCTTTGACAGGCTCAGTTTAACTGATTCGTGTTGCGCTGTGCATGTGTGCATGCATATGGGCCAACTTGTGAAGACTGCTTTTTGTCTGCAGTTGCCACATCCGCAAGAGGTTGCCCTTGGTTGGAATTTTTTATTTTTTTTAATCTGTCGGTTATGTTCTGCTGGTTACTTTATTGTGAAAAGAAATAAATGTCTGAAAATATGTGCATTTCTTAGGTATTTAAAAGCCTGTTCTCACAAAATGACAAATTAATAACATGCCACTTTCTTAAGTCATTTAGCATATTATTAATCAGCCATTTAAAAAAAAATTGCATGTCATAAGACGCTCAGAGCAAGTGCTTTGGAAGTTACAGCATAAAGATCAGGAAAGTCCGTGTTGGGAGGAGGTTTTGGTGGTTGGGTCCAAGAAACAGGACTTTCACCTCGGAGGCCGCCACCGTTGACTTATTTACGCTGAATATTAATTTACGTAACAAGCGTCCTTAGTTTAACCCAATCATGATCTTTTCCTCAACCTAACCAAGTAGTTTTGTTTGAATTCACAACATGAACTGTTTGAAACTGCACCCATGCAGTCTGTTAAAAGCTGAAAAGCTTCAAATGTGTGACATGACACACAGTTCATATTGCATTAAATCAAGAGATTCAATTAAGTAATTCTAATCCACAAATAAATCGTGCACAACTATAAAAAACAAAACATTTTAGCGTTGTTGAATATAATAACGCTATGTTGAAATGTCTAAACAGAAGATCAATTGAACAGCTCCTCCCTCTCAGGGACACCTGAAATTAAGACCACAGGTACTGGGTAACCTTGATACTAACGTTAGAGAATTGCTGTTATTCACACTCAAGGATCACATTTTATGCTGCTATTACTAACCTACAATTACCCTCAGAATTAGGTTGCATAACACATTTTCTGTCCACAGATCCTCAGAAAGATATTTGAGACATACGGTCAATGTGGTTTATGTAGGCCTTCACAAGGCCTCATTTTTAATGCCTTTTATCAATGTTCCTTGTGGTCAACGGATAGCAGCTGTACGGCTTGGATTCACATAAAAACCTTGTATTTTGAAGAGCTCATTTATTGCAGCCAGGCCATGTGGTGATTGCCATGTTTCTTTCACTTTGCTGGCTGTTTTAATGCTTGTGACACGGCAAAGGGCTCGTGGACAGGCTGGGCGTTTGAACTAGAGAGCAGGAGTCCTGCAGCTTTGTGTGCGTGGGAGGTAAGTAATGGTGGTGATGAAGGCAGGAGAGAGGTGGTTACCCTACACTGATATACTCCACAGATTGTGCAAAGACACCCATCTACAGAGCAGATAGCATTAGAAACACACATGGCCTCCCAGCTCCTGTCTCCTTTAGAAAACACTTGTGTTGTAACTCCATTCCCGACGTGACCCCCGTCAGCCATACTGCAACCCTGACCTCACACGTGGAAATAAAACATGAAGGAGCAGAACAAATCTGAGCTGAAAAATAAAATCAGGGACGCCATGGTAGAAGAAGAAGACAATGGTTTTACAGGCTTGAAGTGAGTCATGGGGAAAGAAATCAGAAGTTGGGGAGGAAGAGGAGAGGATGGTTATAAACAATCATGGGTTATGAAGAAAAAAAGAGAACAAGGGCCGAGGCAAAGGAAAATGACAGGTCCTAGAAGGCTGCGGAATTGCTCTGATCAATCATGGAGCCAGACGCTCAGCAGAGGCTTTTCAGACGTTAACTTTCATTTCCGTCACATCTGGGGCCTTTGTTCCGGGGGGGAGATAAACTGTTTACCACCTGATCATGAGGCTTTGATAAAGACAAATTGCAGTGGCTTGCGTATGTGTGAGAGCATCACACTCCCAGGTATTGCAGGAAATGGAGGAAGAGGGAACAATTTGCACACAGGGGCGTACATCTCAGGGCCGATCTCCCGTCAGGATTGAGGCAGATCTCGTTCTCTCAGTGTTTTGGTGCAGCAACAGGTCAAATGACTTCAGCTTCATGGTATGCCATTTAAGTAACTGTGGAGTTTTTTGCCATTACATGATGAATGGCACGACATCTCAGCGCAACTAACACGGGCAAGTGCGGCCTGATATTGTGCCATTTCTAACCTCGTGGTTTTGGGTTACAGCAGCTTGGGTCGGCTACAGAAGGAAAACTGAGCGGAAGCCAGCGGGAGATTTTCAACCAAAAGATCTTTATAGCTATGAGCGTTGGCTGCTCTCGCTAATGCCGTTTCTCTTTTTCTGGAAGTGATTATTTACCTTCATCAGGATCAACAAGATAAAAAACACTTTCTCTCTGCAATTGATTTGAATAGTTTCCTGAGCAACGAGTAGAGGAAACTGGTGTTATTTTTGCAATGGGTCCAGTGGGAGGAGAGAAATTCTTCCCGCATAATATGAGGCTGAAAGATATTCACTGCAAATGTAAATTAATTAAAGGGTAAAAACATTTTTCCATGAGAAATGCCTTGGTCAAGTGATAATATTATGTGGTGTGTGGTACGGGGAAACAGTTGGTGCGACAGCCAGAAAAGCTTCGGGCATAGTATCAATTCGTTTCTCTCTGCTATGGTATGGCAAGTTAGACATGCTGATATTTTTCTATTAAAATGTACCATGACTGTGTATGTTTCCAATCATAACTTTTAAAGTTTTTCAGACATGATTACAAAAGTATAAGCAGGGTTAGAACGTCTCAATCAGCTTTTGTTTGAACATTTTGTAAATATTTAGCACAGCATATTGCCAAATGAAAAATTAAACTGAGCTTAAAGTAATAACCCGTGACGTTTTCATATAAATAAATATTCATTTTTGCTAATCTCTCAATGATTGATGTGACACAAAAGGGATCCTTGTTCATAAAAGCGTTTCCATTAGTTGTTGTAAACATAGAGCGGTTGGTAATTCCTTTAATTCTGACAGCAGAAGAGCTCGGTATTTAGTGCAGCATGAGTGATGAGCGATCACCACCGTGTAGGCATGATTAGACTAAATGAGTATCAACAACAGAATAATGCAAAGAGAAAATAGATCAAAGTTGCTGCTTGGTTCCCAAGTGAAGTTTAGAAAACAGCACAACAATTAGCACCACAGAAAACATCAAGATTACCACCTTGAAAAATATACTCATCAGCGTCACTTTTTTGTGTGACTTTTACCTTTGCAGGCTCGTCGGTGGGTGATGGGTCTGGCCAGGTCTCTGTAGAAGCCCTCCTTGCAGTAGTGGCAGTGGCGGCCTGCGGTGTTGTGGCGGCAGTTCATGCAGACGCCTCCGCTCTTCCTCCCCGACAGCTTATACAACTCCATGTTGAATCGGCAGCGGCGGGCGTGGAGGTTGCAGTTGCACGCTGCAGAAGGAAGAGGAAAGTTGTCAGTGGCGTGATCGCATCAGTGAAGGTGAACAAACATAAAAGAATCTTTACTGTACTTTATAGAGTCTAAATGTGAACTTAGATGAAATGTTCACATGCAAGTGTGCATTGTAGTACAACATATGCTTATATGTATATCAAAAGAAAGCTGGCAGAGATTTTCCAGCGAGGCAGTCTGATAGGGGGTGGTTTATAATATACACTGTGGCTTTGTGCTTGGCTGCTATTACAGAACTCATCAATCAAAAGTGATATTTGCAGAGCTCATTTTCTCCATTTCATAATTAATGAATTCTGCTTCTCTCAGGTCATTAGTTATTTATCACTGGATAGAGAGACATTCATTTCACGAATCACTGATGAGTAAAGACTCCTATAAGATCTATTAAAAGCGAAAGCGATTCAGAAAAGGAATGGGCTCGAGCTAGCTGTCTTCTAAATGAGGCGAGCCACAATATATGGGACATGGGAAGTGAGGTTATATCTCTTCGCAGTCCCTCCCAGTTCCACTTGAAATTCAGCCGAATCCTTTATGTCTCTTTGCCTCACGGGTCTTTCCATTGATTCCTCGCTATTAGACCACATTCACCAGCTCTGACATTGTTCATAAACTCTGTTCAGCCTCTACATTTTGGGATTGCGTTTGAGAGGCCTAATGAGAAACCTGCCCTTCTTGTTTGCGTAAAAAAGTTTGATCCAGACCCTCTGCTGGTTAAATCAGAGTCAGACCTGGGACCTGAAGTCTTGGCCCTGGCTTCAAAGACGACTGCTGCAGATCTTAAAGTTATACGCAGATACATTAGAAAGGGATAAACAACAGCAAAGCTGCTTTCCAGAAAATGTCAACAGTTAAACCAAAAAAGGTTTGTTAGGTCACAACAGAAGGTGATATTAATTATTCTGGTGGGAGTGTGATGGAGAAAAATGCCATAACAATGGATGTTTAGAAGAGAATAAGACACAACAATGGGGAAGAAGTAAAGACAGACTGGCTGAGGGACTGGGAGGCTTTTATGCAAATTTGTGTGCATTACTGTGGCCGTTATAGAAATATATGAACTTTCATGAGAAAAGGGAGCAAACATAAGTTCTGTTTCTTTCCTCGTCGTCACTAGCTGACACATCCTGCTGCAGTCAAGGTCAGTTCTGCAGTTACACTGAGCTCAATGATCTGCATAACGTTAGATGAGCTCCTTGCAGTTGATCAAAAATGACTGTTAATGACTCGTGGCTCTCCCGCAGGAGGAGAATGACTTATATGGCAAGTAATATGCGAGCAGTGAACGATATTTAACCTCCATCCACACTGAAGGGAAATCCTGGCACCAGGTTAGGGGAGGTCCAGTTTTCCCTGGTTTCAGACCTTGGAAAAAAGGGGGGAGCACATTCCCAGACTGTTTCCCAATTCCATCTGGTTATTACTCGGCCCAATTTGTATGGAATTCTGCAGTTAATGAAATACTGTTTCATGTATATGGATCCATATCGAGGCAGCGCTGTTTGTGTGAAGACACTGCTGGATGTTTTGGTGCACTCTCGTGAACTTTGACCCTGGAGAAAACTATAGATGTGTAGGATATCGAGGGATGCTTACATGTTGTACAAAGCTGTTTTATCTTAAGTAGTCTGTGTTAAAGAAACACATCAAACTGATGTGAACTGATGAGAATATGTGTGTGTGTGTGTGTGTGTGTGTGTGTGTGTGTGTGTGTGTGTGTGTGTGTGTGTGTGTGTGTGTGTGTGTGTGTGTGTGTATCTAGTGTGTGAACAACTACAGAGCCTGCCCGACTTCTTATTAAGGGAATGTGACAAAGAACACCCCAGCTCCGGTGAGCGGCTGGGGCTGCTGGGGCAAGACAAGTTGGGGGGCTGTGATTATGATCAAGCGTCTCAAACACACACACAGCTGTGAGCACTTGTGTCCATTAACACCTTGCAGCAGAACATGAAAGCGATGGATCACATTTTCTCGCCGGCTGAAGTACCGACGGCATCTTTTCGATTCGCCGCTTTGCAACAAGATCGGCCAACAAAGTCTGAAGTAGGGAGGATACGGTCAAGTGTGGAGAATGTAAAGAAAGCTCCAGAATCTAACCTTTAAATGATTTAGCATGTGCAGCAGTGATGGTTTTAACAACAGCCAGACTTTGTTTTTGTGACAGACAGGTAGAATTAGTGACAGAAATAGCACTTTGGTATTTCTTTGACAAGGGGAAAAAAAGAGAAGAAAAAAAACATGAATGAAAATGTGATCTAAGGTTGACTGAGAAAAATAAATACGCAAAAAAGCACTCGTGTAGGTGTGGGTATGTGTTCCCGTGTATGTTTTCTATGTTGTACATGCTGTGTGCCGTTAACTTCAGCTCGGAGCTGCAGCTGCCCAAGGATCCTGGAATGTTTATGGGTTTGTTTTGAAGTGCTTGTGAACACACACACACACGCACACGCACACACACACACACACACACACACACACACACCACCTTCCCCCCCAACCATGATACCCCCCAACACCGCAGATCCCCCCTCACCCAAATTAGGCTCAGCGGGTATAACTAAACACTGTTGAAGGCCATTTTTCAATTCATTAGCACATCAAAGTCTCACTAGTGTGCAGCAAAAAAAAAAAAAACACTCCCTAATTCTTATCTGTTGGAGGAACAAACCAGACACGTCAGTGTTCTGTGGGTGGTGGAGAGTCAGCAGAGAAACTGAGATCCTCCAGTAAGCATGGCTCCTTTATGGGTCAGTGTCCAATTTTGAGGATGCGTAAATCTGGATTCTCGCGTTGTTGTGGAAATTAAACAACAAACACAAGCAACGGGCTTGGCAAACAGAGGGAGAAATAAAGGAGGGGATGAACATTAGAGTAGAGAACAGTTGCACCACTTTGTCATCAAAGTGAAGAGCACCAAATTCTAATGTTGGTGGAATAACTGCTGGAGTAAATAAATGTCTTGTTCCTCATTTTGTGATCGATCTTACTTCTGCTTATTCAGGTCAACCAAATAAAATAAATGTACAGGTAAAACAAATTAATAAATGTGCAAGTAAAATTAGGAAATATTTCAGGTAAGGGGGACCGACATGAAGAACACAGCACTGTTCTATCTCAGCTTTCATAACAGGATCCTCAACAAGTAAATGTGCTCTTCACAAGCTCACGGACTGGTCTGTCATGTCTGCTGTGACAAATTGGCCCGTAAAGACTGCCCTCAACAAATAAAATGCAAGTGTGTTTGTGGAGTGCACCACCTCTCTGCTCCCCTCCACATGTCAGGGATAAATCTAACCTCATTTTTCCTCTAGCTCCACCAAAGCCAAGCCGGTATGCACAGCCAATTGATTTTGGATGCCTGTGCAAAACCCAAATCCCATGGCTAAAATTGGTTCTTGAAAACCGTAGGGGCCGCTCGACCACCACTACTTCTCCCCTCCTGGCCCAGGCTGCGGTCCAGACCTGCTGCAGCCCCCCTTGGGTGCCCTCTCCGCCTGGCCAAACAGGCTCTGCTATGTGGGCTCCTTCCATCGTGTGTGTGTGTGTGTGTGTGTGTGTGTGTGTGTGTGTGTGTGTGTGTGTGTGTGTGTGTGTGTGTGTGTGTGTGTGTGTGTGTTCGCTGCGAGTCTGTGTGTTTGGGCTGAGTTCCGCCTGGCTGCTCCAGCCACCTGCTCAGGGCACTAGGGGGGAACACCCGGTTAATTAGCTCCTCATTAGAGCCAAGGCAGTGTACAGTGTGGACACACACACACACACACACACACACACACACACACACACACACACACACACACACACACACACACACACAGACACTTCTTCAAGTGGTAGTAACTGCTCACAAAATAACATGGATCAAATAACAAAGATGCAAAAAAAAGTCAAACAATAGTGAGACTTAAACGCCGCAGGCTCTAATGAGCTGTGGACAACAAGCTGAGACAAAGATTTAAGAACTCTGAGCTGAAGACTACACGGACATTACAACTAGTCCTGCTGTGGGCCTTACGTGGGCCGTGCTATGATGAACGCAGTAGCATCTACCTCTTTGTAACAAAGCCCCTTCAGAGTTGCTCTTTGCTTCTCTTCCTCATAGACGTCTTTCACTCCTAGCTTCGACACCGCGTCTCAACCTTTCCCGCCCTCCACTGCTTTCTGCGGTTAGCATCACGCCGTGGGCTTAAGAGCCGGCTCTTGGGAGCCCTTTTGAACTAAGAGTCCCCTTAATTCCTCTCCCACCCCTTCCCTAAGCCTCCCTCCCCCCCATCTCCTCTTACTTTCATGAGACCCCATCTTGAATACTCTCACTGGTTGCCTCTCCCTCCTTTTGCTTGTTTCCTTCCCCAACCCTTTCTCGTGTCCATCCTTTCCTACATCTCCCGTTTCTCTCTCTGGATGGCATCAGGCAAAGAAAGATTTTAACGAGATTAGGCTGGAGGGTTGCCATGTTGGGGGGTTGGTGTCAGTGGTGAGTCTTTAGCTCTGTTCCCTCTCTCTGGTCCACTTCCCCACATCTAAACAGTGTTATCTGTCTCCCCCTTTGCCTTCCCTCTCTGTCTGCCCCGGTTGCTCTTTTTCCTGCAGTCCTGAGCAAAGGAGCAAAAGTGGGCGACTGTTGTGCAATCAAATTATCACGGTGAATCAGTAAACACCAAGGTAAAACAGATGTACTTGTGCCATGACTCTTGGCATACACAACCATGAGGTCCAGTCTGGGCGATGCATGCAATGCCTGAGCCGGTTTAGAAATAGAAGTGACAGATGGAACCTACTGTGTGAATTCACTACTGCGGCCAGAAATGACAGTAGAATTGTCGAGGGAAAACCTAATGTTTGTCTCTGTGCAGCTTGTGACGCCGGTTAGTATGTGAACGCACAGAAAGCAAAAGTGTCCGGAAACCCGGAGCAGTAAATGGAAGGTCAAATGTTAAGGGGAGGAGAACAAATATTAAGATAAGAAGCTGGGCTCTCCAGTAACAAAAACCTTGGACATTTCTTATTTGAAATTAGCCCAATTAGAGATGACCCTGATGACATCATTAGGGTCTTTTTCTCAGAGTCACAGAGGGCATAATACTGGCTGAGCAGTACTCTTTCTTTTTTTTTTACAAGTAAACTAATCCTTATCTGTGCAAACCGGCAGAGTGCCCCTTTAATTTGTCAGGAATTAATTTAATTCATTCTACTGCCACTGAAAACTGCCATAAAGCAGAGACACATGCAGTGCATGCATATGATTTTGAATACAATGACTGTGACCGTGTCAGCCGCAGTCAGACAAACCACAGTTAAAAGGAAACAAAGCAATTATCACACACTCATTGTTAAAAAACAACAACATACAGTATATTTTCTCCTAACAGCCTCTGAATGTTGCTGCCACCAGCAACACCGGCTGGCAGCCAAAAACCACATGTTTTCTCAGGCAACAGAGCACAGAGGCCTGCGACAGCATAAAAAAAGAAGCAAACTATTACCAAAAAAACAGAGAATTCAATGAGAGAAGAAAAAAAGGCTGATTTCAGCAAAAAAAGAGAAATCTATATGAAATAAAAGAAGAGGTGGCAAAAGGGAAAACGTCCATGCAGAGGGTTAGTCTTTGACGAGAGTCAGTTACACAAGGATAGAGGGGAAGAGAGTGCCGGCGGTGACGGGCACCTCAGGAGGTGATTGCTACCATCTGTGGGGGAGAGTCGATGGGGGCCTGCAGGGAGAGCAGGGTGGGCACGCTGCAGCTCCACCAGTTTGCTTTGGCACAGGGATGAAACGCCACATCACACTACTAGGTTACATGCGTCTCTCGCTAATGCACAAATGTAAGGAGATGCGCACACGCGCAGACACACACACGCGCACACATACAGCCTCAGGGCTGAGCGATCCAGCGCTTTAACCCGGCTGACATTAATGTTGTTATTTGACACTTTGCTGTCCTTAACGTTTGTTTCACCATGTTCCCTGCTTGCCAGAGAGCCTTTACGGGTGCTTCATGGAACGAGAAAAGGATCAATCCCTTGTGGATTGGCCGAGGACCAAAGTTGCAATACTGACAGAGGGAATAAAAGCAACGAGCAAAGCTACAGTACAAACCAATCAAACGGACAAACCCCTGTTGGCTAAGCCAGATAAAGGAGGTTACTCTTGCTTCAAACGCACACACACACACACACACACACACACACACACACACACACACACACACACACACACACACACACACACACACACACACACACACACAAAGCTCACACATCTCATGTTTGTTGGCCTCGCTGTTCTAGCAGGCCCTGCATCTCACGCTAACTACCCCAGAGGCATCATTTCATAGGGCTGTTGATTTTAGAACAACATTCCTCTGCTGTGTAATTATTTAAACGCACAGGAGGTTTCTTTTTAAAAATCACTTTCTTTCGCTCGCCCCCCTTCCTCTTCAACACACACAAACCTCGCCTGCTCATTTGTGTGTCCCGCTGTAGGTAATTGAAGTGTCGGTTCCTTGTTAGCCTCCAGCGACAGGCGGCGGAGGTGGGAGGGTCTTTAAGTCAATTAGCGAAATTAGGAACAAGGCACATACATGTAATATCAAGGCAGCTCTGGCTTTTTTCATCCTTACCCGTCTATATTGGGCATTTTACTGCGCTCCATAGCATGTTGCCCTCTAGAGCTACAGTTCAGCTGGCTGCTGTGTGCTGGATTCTCAGGGTTCAACGTGGAAATTCAAAACAATCCATTGATGTTAACTTTGTTCTAAAGAAGACCCAACAACATTGTGTTGCAAGAACAAAAGAACACAACTCCTGCTCCTCTTCATGCCACGATTGAGAACCTACAAAACGTTGAGTTGCTTGTGTTATCCAAAGCATGCAGACTCACAAACTGTGCCATAGTTTCACGTGTGGACGGAGGTCATTTCTCGATCACTGGGACGAAAAAGTGTCCTGACAAATCTGTTCTACGACTGGAACACGGGCCTGACCTCTGCTTGCCCTAGCTAGGAGGCGTGGAGAGGGGAAATAGTGTGAAAGGATAGAGGCCTATTTTGAAATTCTAATCGGCATCAAAAAAAACATCTGCCCCTCATTGGTAAGGGAAATAACGAGAGAGAGAAAAAAAAAAAGAGAGAGTTTGTGCTTCTGTGGTCTTCGGAGTTTCCACAGCTCTGTGCAGATCTGAGGGCTTATTCTGAGTCCTGTTCCTGAGCATGTGTTCCTGGCTGGCCTCTAACACACACATTCTCTCACACACACACACCACACACACCTATGTTGGATCCGCACTGCGTTCCCTAAGAAACCCATCTGTCAAATTCCCCCTAATTCCAGCTAATAGTTTCCAAAAAACAGAGGCTGAGCCCACCAAAAACCCAGAGCCCCTACAAAAAGTCTGAGAGGTTTGTGACGTGGCTTTTCGACTTAAAAATCGTACTGTTCTGCTTCTCATTCATTAGTTTGGAAGACATGATCTAATAACATCTATTATGTAATGGGCAATAACATTTTAAACGTGAAACCTAAACTGTGGGAATTTCCTTCAGGTGATGACATGGACTGCTGTAAAATGAGGGTCCACAGTAGGGCTGTCAACGAATAATCGAAATTCGAATATATATTCGAATAGTTGTTAAAAACAGAATTTCGAATGTGAAAATTAATATTCGAATGTAAAAAAAAGTATTTCGGAGGATAATTATCGTGAATCTGGCAACCCCCGCCGCGATGAAGTGTCCTCTTTGTGTGTGTGTGTGTGTGTGTGTGTGTGTGTGTGACGAGCCGTTCGGGGCAGAGTCTATGACCCGGAGCAGACGTGAAGCTGGTTCAGGCTTTCACGGGGTTTTGCTGTTGTGTTGGCGTAGGCTACGGCCCACAGTAGCCTGTTCTATGTTCCCTTAATAAACACCCTATAAGCCAGCTAACGTCTCGTAGCTGTCCTGACCCAGGGTCGCTACACTATGTAAGCTAGAGTTAGCTTACCATTCAACGACAAGCAACGTGAGGCCACATCTCCAGAATGTGCACCCAAGAGAATATGGCATAAAATGTGGAACTTCAGAGAAACAGCCCCGTTTGGATACGTATTTTGCGCCGTACGCCACAAGTTCGTTGTCTGCGGCACGACAGGAGGCCTGCACGCAAACATTTATTTCGTTCGTATGCAAGGACATGAGGGCTTCAGGGAGTTCTGTGAAGAACTGGAACCGAGGTACCTTATCCCTGATCAGCACTCAGCATGTGTTTATTGTTGCCGTTCATTTAAACCACTATGTGCGACCGACGGTGCGGTGCGGGGGTGGGGGGGGGGGGGGGGGGGGGGGAAGAGAGAGAGAGTGAACACCTAAACTGAAGAATTTTGTATTTACACACATATATTCGAACATATTCGAATATATGTGTTTTTTTTAAAGGGAATATTCGAACGTCATTTTTTAGCAATTTTGACAGCCCTAGTCCACAGTGAATACTTATTTGGTTGATTGATTTAATTCGAAAGGAAACTCCTCTTGTGCAAAAACAGAATAGCATATCACTCATTTCCCATTGGACTCAATATGTCAAAACCTACTATTAAAAATATTCAACACCACACTCAGACGTTGCCCACCCAGCTCTGCAACTAACCGCTCACCTGCATTTCTGGCAAATTAGCCCAAATGGCTATTCAAACAGCCTTCATGTGACCTCTGTGTTTAATGCTATGAATGCATACCAGTGTGCCTGGAGCAACACTGGGAGCAGACCAGGCCTGACTGGTCCATTAGGGATGGATGGTGTCTGGCCCTGGGCTCATAGCGTCACAGAGCAGTACTCTGGACTTCCTGCGGTCCGAACGAGCAAAGGAAGGGATGAAGAATAGAACGGCTTGGTGCCTCAGCCAAACAGGGCCGTGGTGACTGCAGAGAGTAGAGAGCTCCTACACCGCCATAAATTATCAACTACTCGGGATGTCACATTGTCGTTGACTCCACAAGAGGCCACTTCATTGTATGCAGGGACTTTGGCTGACACACTGTCTCACATTTTTAAGTCAACAAAGTATTTACATTTCAGCATCGGCCATGCCAGCAGAAAAGCCAATACTCCATCACAACCAGTAACCAAATAGCTCTTATTCATCTGTTTCCTCATTCTGTCCCGTGGCTCAAACTCCGGGCAGATAAATCACAGCTTTTTCCATCATGTCTCCCTCAATACAAACAGACACGCTCCTTTACGAGGCTGCCCTCTCTGACTACTACAGCAGGGATTTGTAAACCGATGTCTTGAGGCAGAATTCATAGCGAGGGAGGCGGCAGATGGGGCGTGTGTGTGCATGGCTTGTGTCTAGAGACAGTACACAAGCTTGCCAAGAGCGCATACAGTAATCTTGGCGCGGTGCATGGCAAACATTTAGTAAGACCAGCAAACAATCAAACCAGCCTGTTAGAAACAATGTTCTTGTACTGCAGGGTAACGATTAAAGTCAAGACTGCTCCGAGTGAGAGCAAAACTTAAAACCATCTTAACAATAATGTGTGAATAAGTGGGGAAATCGGCTACCGGGCACATGCTTTCTCAAGGATTGACAGACTGGCCGTGAAACAGCTATTGATTTGGCTCTACATCTACCCACTCTGAATACCTCATTACTCACAAACCATCTCCCCGTCAGCTTAACCCCGTCACCACCCCACAAAGGATCATGATCTCAGCCCGGCCCCTTCAGACCCTACCTCTAACCCGAACACCCACAGGGCCTCACGAAGGCTCATGTGACACCTAAGGGACTCCTTGAATCTGTAACTTGCCCCTCTTACACACTTGCCAAGGCTAAAGACTTATACCTTGCTGCCACGGCGGCTCCCACGGCAGCCCGCTTCCTTTTGTGCACCGCATCAGAAAGAAAAGAGGGCGGTGGAATCAAGGGATGCATTTTAAGAACGGGTTTTAATATACACTGGGGAGACTTTTTTAAAGGCTGTCCTGCTACTTTGAGGATATGTTGGAACCAGTTACACCGGAATAGGCTGTAAAGAGGCTTTTGGAACATGAAATTGGGGACATCTGGGACAGACTTTTTGACTTGTCCGGATGTGTGATCAGGTGTAGCGTGCAACTTGCAATAGGCTTTCACTGCCCGGTATCAACACTGGGATTAGGTCATCAGAGTTGGCCAGTGCAGCCAGACTGTTTAGTCCAGGAATTGTGGATGGAAGTGACATATTAATCCTGCCGAGAAGAGCTCGACGGGAAGCGCGGGTGTAACATTTCGGAAACAGCTACGGGACATTTGAAAGAGGCCGTGTGCAAAAGTATGAGCACACTGAGGGATTTACAGGATATTGTTGTGGAAGGAGCTAGGTGCGTAATGTGTGTGAGTGTGTGCTCGTCTCTGAGAGCTGAGTAAGTGAGGGTGTCAAGGGTAGATGAGTAGCCAAAGTAAGGCAGTGTTGGCCTGAGAGGTTTCAGAGGACAGAGAGAGGGAATGTTGGCTCCATCGGCCGGTCTAAGGCTAAACTGGCTTTGGTCCTCTGGCTCTGTCACTCTGTGTCGCTTTTAAACAGATCTGGCACTGTTCAATGCTAAATGTGATTTCATGCCAGCTCACAGGGCAATTATAACATGTTAAAAAAATATACACTGTTTTTCAATGTTCTGCTCCTGTTTTTTTTCTCTCCGGCTGTAATATTATTTCATTACAGGGAAAGGTTAAAATAGGGACAGTGGTTTCTAAAATGGTTTTATTTTCCTACGCTAACACATTTTTATGACAAGCTAAATTGACCTGAATTAGGTTCCACCTATGTCTATTTATACTAACATGGAAATGCTGTTAAAATGACCACCAAAGAAACATCCACATATTAGAGAACGTATTCCTGCTGAAAACACGGCTAACATGGCATATGTCTAAAACCTTTGTACATCCATGAAATTGATATACGCACCAAATATCACATTAAAGCCTAATGCAGTACAAATGTAATTCATTTACATTAACACAAATTGCCAGAGAAATTGCTCTAATTTTACTTGGCAAGCTTTCAGAGTACGTCTGAATGACTTTTGCAGAGTATGTCTTGAGGTCAAGGCAAACACCGCCAAAAAACATTCTTGGATGACTTAACTATAGCGGTGTGCCAATGACTCGAGCTGTTGTCACCCAGTGTTTAGACTCGCTTGTGGAAAATAGTTTTTTTCATAGTCAAGTCCAGAAATCATGATTTTGTTAAGAATTGGGCTGTTTCTGAAGTGAGCAACGGTAAACAGAAGGGGCTGATGGGAAATGCAAGGAAAAGGATGGGCCTCGTGTTTTGAGAGACGTTGCCAAAGGTGCAAGCTCAACCCCGATGTGCTACCAGAACTCCTCACCTGTACAAACACAAACCTATCCGGTGTGTTCTGCCAAGACTCTTAATTACCTCTGTGACAGTCAAACACAGGTCACCACAGTTAAATCTCCTCTTTTCCGACTCCTTCTCTTTCCCTGTGTGAATGTGTAGAAATTGTATTTGTTTGCCGGATTTGACATTGATGACCTCATCTTGAGAGCGGGCGGTGAAGAGGTCATGACTCTAACCAACAAGGACATAAACAACTTGTATTTTCAAATAATTTCTTATTTTCCATGCACTCATTGAGCTAAGAATTGTGCAGCTAAAGAAGACCCGGGGTTCAACAGATTACATTTATAGTGGTCACTGAACTGTTATAAAAACAGCTAAAGGATATTTTGAGTTATTCATCCTCTCACTTCCGTAATATTTTTTTATCACCAATGCAACACATAAAGTTATAGAGCCATTGTGTGTCCTTTCAGAAAATCTGTTGTGCTATATGTACACTCTTATAAGTAGTCTATATTGTTTGCAGGTAAAGTATATTCCACATCCCACCTACTGAAACATGTTAAAAGCACATAAAGAATGACCGATAGAGGGAGAGACTTACGCAGACACTCATTGGCCTCGCGGGCATTGGCCCTCTGCCACGGTCGGTCGTAGTGAAAGGGCTTGCAGCGGTCACATTCAGGTCCCTCTGTGTTGTGCTTGCAGTCACACACCAGTTTGCCTTCCTTGTCTTTCAGACAGCGCGAGCCGTGTCCGTTGCATTTACACCTCCCACCCACCTGGAAGTCTCCCACTGCATAGAAATAAGTAGGCAGCGTTGTTGTCACCGCCATGGGGTCGTCGTCCCTCCCTCCGCTGTTGCTTCCAGCCCCCAGCCCCAGCTCCCGGGGAAGCTGGGGCCGGCTGAAGACTACGCGGATGTCAGTGACAGTCACCCAGTCCTGCAGGACGGGGCTATTGTCAAAGTCTTTGCCCGAGGGCCGTCCATCCAGAGTGCTGAAAGCAATGAGTCCTCCAGACAGCGGGTAGAGGTCAGTGTGGCCATCTGTGCAGAGAGCCTCCTGCTCGTTCTGCTTGGTAATGGTTGCTTTGTTGGGCCGATTGTACATGCGCCGGCACTGTGAGGAGTAGAACTGGTAAGGCACCCAGGTCTTGCCGTAGTCCATGCTCTTGTGTATGGCCAGGGACTCGGGTCGTGGGGAACAGAACTGCAGGCTGACATAAGTGATCTCAAACTTTTTGCCGAGTGAAAGGGTGACGGTCACGTTGTGCGGCGAGGTGTTCAGATTCTCTGACTGCCAGCAGGTGAGGTTGTGTGCTGAGTTGAGGTCAGTGAGGTAGGAAGCAGGGTGGGCACGGCGAGGGTCAGCTGCATCGCAGATTTGGCACGAGCGCACAGAGGGCCGATCATCGCCCCGCTCCACCACACTGCAGGAGCGGGACGCGGGCCGGCCACAGACGCTGGACACCATCACCTCCTTGCCGAAGGCCGCATTAATAAACTCAGGGATACAGCGGCGGGCTGCGCCTGTGTCATCATAGCAAGGGTCTGGCGGGGTCTGCTGTCCGGCGAAGGGATTGGCAGCACTGTGGGTGGAAGCTGAGCATGCCAAGAGGCACAGGCCCAGCAGGCACCTCCAGGGTTCCCTCATCCTGCTCAGAGGCCCTGTGTGTGTCTGCGTCTCTGCACGGAAGAGTCTTTGGTGTGTGTAGACGTAAAGTCGTTCAGATGTGACCCCTATGTGACTTGTAAGTCAGTAGAAGGAGAGTGCCTGAGCTCGGTGACCCTTCACTTCAGGCTGACCAGAGTCCTTCCTGTAAGAGAGAGAAACAAACACAAAGGTCAATGTCATAGACATACTTTTACCATAATAGGGTATAAAATAGAAAGTGATGCTGATCTAATTCCACTCCATAAAAAAAACAAGCATGCATCTTCAAAATCAAATTATATTCGCCCTAAGTACTTTTGTACTGTACAGTTACAAGTGAATGTTTTCATTGACTAAAAGCCTGTCAAAGGATAAGACAGTTAGAAAGGGGCCCCAAGAGAAAGGATGTGACCATTTAAAGAGAGACATTAGTGGCTGCAAGTGACTGCATCCTGAATTTTAATGCCGGCCTCTCATTCAGTACTTCCATTCAGGTCAAAACTGGCCAAGCCTTCTGGTCATGCTTGAGCAGCATGGCAGAAGTCACCCTATAATCCCTGGTCATGCTGCAAAGCAGTGGACCGTGTGTGACCCCAGTCAAACCACTGCTTTGAGCGAGTGTCCAGAAAAAAAGGGGACTATTTCTTTATATGAAGACATGGCTCTACTTTTAAGCTCTTACTGATTTTTGCAGGGAATTTGACAGGAAATCAACCATAGCGACACCATTGTTCCACAGTGCCGACCTTGGAGAAGGCAGTATTATGCTCATTCACTGAACCAGAAAATTCACCAAAAGTGAGGATTATTCTCTGCATTAGAAAAACTGAGGCTATGAGACTCCATTCAAGCCTTTCTAAATCTCTGGGTCAAGATATGGTACCTGGATGACATCATTCATATGCTCACAGCTAGACGAGGGGCCTCTCGGTCCCAAAGAGAGAGGATTGAGGTGGGAGGGGGAATAAGACAGAGAAAGAGATGTTTATAGCCTGAGGCTTTTCCTTCTCTAATCCCCTTTTTACTTCCCTGGGTGTCAAATCCAGAAGAGCCCCATTTGAAAACAGACAGCTGAGGGGTTGAGAAGGCACCCCGACCCTCTTTGCAAGGTATTTATTAAATTACAATGAATCCCACCCACCTCCTCTCACCCCCACTCTCCCTCTTATGCTACAGCATCCCTCTTCATCTTAGTAGAACAAAAGGCCGCCTCTGTATCCACTTCAGTCAAGCGGGGAAGGCAGACAGACGGATTTAAGAGGAGTCGGAAAAACAAAAGTTTGGTTCTTTTCTTATGTGAGGGGTCCTGAGCTAGCAACCCTCAGAAAAGGGCCCAGTGGCCTGGTAAATAGGACCACTCTTCTGTGCTCAAGTGCTTAAACCCAGCCATGTGGCCTCTGCTCAAGCTCAGATTGGGTGTTAAAGAAATATAGTGTGAGGGAATTATAGAGAGCACAAAAGACAGTGAGGAAGAAAATGACCCAAAGTGGAAGTACAACTGCTCCTTATGTCGATCCTAGAAAACTACACAACATGTAAGATGTCTTTTCAAACTTTCCTGCTTCGTTTTTAACTATACTTGGGATAAAGAGATAAGGGTATATTTCCCGTCAAGTTTCGAAGTAGCCACTTGGAGAAATTTGAAGACCTGAACATGAAAACATTTATGAAAAAACATATTGCTATTACAATATTTAACATGTGAAAAATAGATTGCAGGGAATGGGCCAGCTCATAAATGATTGGAGGAAGAGCGGGCCTTGCCAGGACGGATAAGGACATTGATCAATGACATGTGTCTGAGGACGAGGAGGTTAAAGTGGGCACGCAGGAGGGAGTTCATCAGCCTAGGCACTCCATCAAAAGGCTGGCCGTGGTAAAGCTGGCGGCCTCGACACCCACTGGGAAGGGCATGGGGAGACGGCTGATAGAATTAGCAACTCATTAGCATCCAGGCCCAGCTTCCATCAGCAGCATGTTCATCCAAGAAAAGAGACAGTGGGGAGGCTCTGAGAGGGAAGAAGGGGGGTGGGGAATTATGACAGGTGAGGGGGAAAAGAAAAAAGACGAAGAGAGGGAATTATTCAGACTTAGTATTTGATGGGCATGTTGTTGAGGGAGTGAGAGAAAGTTAGAATGTTTGTTTTTTTAAAGGCAGGAAACTACTTGACAGGGTTAAGAGACTGAAAAAGAGGATAAACAGGCACAAGGAAGGAAGAGTTTCAGTAGATAAGAGCGAGGGGAAAGAAACAGTGAGGGGCACGACAGTGATAAAGCAGAAATGACTCGATGGAGGCTGAGCGAGGACAGATGTGAATGGAAGCATTAGGAGAGAGAGGGAAAGTGACAGAGATTGAGGGAGGGAAGTGAAAAATGAGAGGAGGAGAGATGGAGAGAGAAACAGAGAGAGGAGACAGATTAAAGGTGGAGGACGGCATTGGTCTGTGTCTGGACTTTTGGATGACTAAATATGGTGCGGCCCACGTGCTGCAGGGCCTGCTGGGAGATTCTTCCAGGGTCTGGTGCTGTCAGGCGCGTCTGGCAGATGAGCATGTAGGTTAAACAGAGAGAGAGAGCAGTGACAAGGCTGTTTAATTCCACTCTTTGCACCTTCTGAAATAGATGCTAGCCTCGCAGCAAGCGTTAACGCTTGTCTGAGACAGTCCAGCAACACTGTGCTCTGGCAAGGTGCAGGTCTTTATTAAAAACGTATTCTACACCACTATTAACGCTGCAAAATGTGAGCCAGCTCAACAAAATCTTTCCTGGATCCGTAAACTTTGCCAGGATGTTAGCACAGTGGTGTAGCTGGCTGACCTTTGAAATATACTAAGAATCTGTTTCAGCAAGAAAATGATTTGCTTTCAGCATCGACAGCGTGTTTAACTAGCCACAATTTCACCTCAGTAGGGGCATACATTGCCTTTCATTAAATGTGGTTGAAGTAGCAACAGCTGTAGGCTCATGCGTCTGTCTTTCTAAAGAAGACACAGAAGTGCTGCCGAGTGGTATTGATCTTTGCATGAAACTCTCTGCAAAAAAGCAAATTAAATGTAACGTAACTATTCCTCTCATAGGTTAGAGTGACATCAACTTCCAATCTGAATTTTCATTTCCATTTTGGCTGCTCTTGTGTCCACATTTAGATCGCATAATGTGCCTTTAAAGTGGCACACAATCCTACCACCATATGGTATGTTAAAAGACAAACTGTATTTGTCCCCACACTCCTAGCAGTGGCATAGCTGCTATAGGAACAAACAGCATATGCAATTCATCACTGCAACATTCCTCTGTGGATTAATGGAGAGGAAAATGTACTTGTGCCGACGTGCTACAATCCTCAGCAACTAAGCTACTGCAGCGTTAAATAATTTCCCCATTAGTAATACAGGCACAATATGTGAATGGATGAAAACATATGGGGCTTTTAGAGTGGAAGATCCCTGCATAAGAAGCCATTTGGCTGTTGGAACGTAGTCAATGGTCTTATTCACACAGTTAGAGAAGGTAGATGATGGAGGTCGAAAGAAAGGGACATTATATTAAATTCCCGCTCTTTTAGAGGTGGGTGAGGAGTAGAGGGAGTGAGAGAGAGAGGCAGAAAGTCAGCCAGAGAGAGAGAGAGAGAGAGAGACAAGAAGATGACAGGGTGGTCTGGTGGTTTCAGCAACGTTTTTTCAGCTTCTCCCTGTCACCGGGAGATCATCTCATGTTGAGTTGTCTCTCTTTCAAGCGTGGGTTTCTCTGTCAGAGTTCACAGATTAGGAAAACAGAAGTCGCTGAGAGGCTTTATTTGGCTTGGGTGTAGAGGAGGGGGCGCCATGGGAGGTGAGGATAGGAGAGGGACAGCTGAGCCACTTAGTATATCCCAAGTGGGAGCTTTTCACGCTGCTCTAGAGAGTTGGCGTGGTGGCCCCACTAAGACTGGGAGTGAATGGAGGTCTACGAGGTTGCCTCTCTTGGATGACAGCAAGCTGAGGCCCAAACTGGTTCCCTGCTGTCCCTGCAGCCTGCTGTACAGTAATCCCTGGTGGGGTTATTAGTGGCTGCCCATAGCCATGGAGGACTTTTTAATAGGCTAACAACAGGACCACCTCTATTCTCATTATCATTCTAGAAAGATGCATTGTATGAATATAAAGCAACAGTGAGAGCATCAACAAAGTACCCCTCCCCCTGTACACAGACTGCACAGTTTGAGGTTCTTGTTGACACTATTCACCTGAATAACGTCTCAGCTCATGTGTGTCTAACTCAGAGATCATATCCTGGATTGTTCTTATTTGATCCAAAAAAAAAATAATTGTTGCAATTTTGCAATTGTAAAAAGATTAAGGGATTCATTTTCTGTCAATTGACTAATCAATTAATTGAGTAATTCTTTCAGCACCAATCACATCATTACCATCTGTATCCATACGCACTATGCATGCACACAATAGTTAAATAACCCTGTCCAGATGAATCAACATGACTGACAGGCCTCAGGTAACAGGGGTCAGAAATTAGTGGCTTGAATTCCACTTGATGACGAAGATCCTGCTGTTTGTGTAAGTCTGCATGAGTGAGTGTGTGTGTGTGTGTGTGTGTGTGTGTGTGTGTGTGTGTGTGTGTGTGTGTGTGTGTGTGTGTGGGTTCCTCGCTGGCATTAATTAGGGATTGAGAAGGAAGGGAGGAGGAGCAGGGAGGACCGAGGGCAGGAGGGGGTCAACTCTCACAGCTGAGAGCGTCATTAACCGGGGATCACTGACACATTTTTAAAGTCTGCTTATGTCTGCTTTGTTTTTGTTGCTTTACTCTTATTCCAACCTTTGAAACTGTTCACAATCACTTCAAATATCTGCAGAACTAGTGGCCAGACCAGAACTATAGTTGCTATCTGTCAGCAGGATAATAATCCGATAACACATCTCCGGTTCTCAAGTGCTTGTCGGGCTAATCACAAAGCGGGAGAGTCCAAAAGGCATCATAAAACATATATATGAAATAATCTCTGCCTTTCCATCTCTGTTTGGCAGAAAGAGACACTGTAGGGAGAAAAGCCGAACGCCCAGTAGAGGAATGCAGCAGCTTCTGTGGCCAAGCCCACACGGCTGGCCCCGAGTCCAACAGCGGCTCTTTGAATCAACAGAACCTG
Organism: Myoxocephalus aenaeus; assembly: GCA_038501785.1. NCBI lineage: Eukaryota > Metazoa > Chordata > Actinopteri > Perciformes > Cottidae > Myoxocephalus > Myoxocephalus aenaeus. Next base: position 1,383,041 of record JBAMJR010000143.1, on the reverse strand, counting down.
ATCCAGAACCGAACAGGAGGAGAGAATACAGACAGTGCAAGGTGGGAGACGAGGTCGGGGCTAATTCACACAGATTCAAAGGCAGGAAGTTGTATTAAACTACCGCTCTCTTTATTCCAGTAAGTGTACACTTTAATCCAAAAGCAGGAGAAAAATGCTGATCGGACAAGTTGTGTATTTTTCTGTTAATGAAGTGTTCTGTGAGGTCAGTGTTTTTGGTGAGAAAAAGGGAGGCGTAGGGAGGGGAAAAGACATGAGCAGGCCGAACGTTCTGCACAACAGTGACTCATATTCTGGGTTAAGCAGGGTTAATTAGTGAGACACAAGAAAAGACATATTTGAATAAAAAGGGCTCTGTGTTTCATTTTCACACAGATTTTAATGTCCCAACACATCCAAACACCGTTGTGTTTTCTGTCGCAAAAAAGAAACTGTGCTGCAGTTTAGAGTGTTTGTTTCCAATAAGAAAAAGTGAAGAAATAAAAGAGGCAAAGCACAAATGTCATGCCGAGTAATGAGTCAGATTTCCTTAAATTAAACTACTATTAAAACTGCTTAGGACATCCAACAAAACTTCAGTTCTGAATAAATTAAATTGAAGAATATAGCTGTGAACTATAGGAGGAAAAAGTGAACTGACAGGGTGATGGAATTGCGAGCGAAGGGACAAGAGTTCAAAGATTTATAGCCTCCAATGTCAAACTGTGATCTGCTTTCAAATACAAGAAATATTTCCTCTACATGTGCTGTCAAGATGCGCAGAGAAAGGGATGACACACACCGACCGCCCTGAGATGGTGGACAGAGACACAGATTCATTCTCAGTGTTTGCCCCTGGATAAAGGCCATGCAGCAGTTACAGCGAAAATGCTAAAAGGTTCAAGTGCTGTTTTGAGAGTGTGTGGGTGGACTGAGGGCTCCTTGATTGAACATTTCCCATGGACCTGAGCATAACCCTGACCGCAGCTTTGCAGCAGTGTGGTTGGACAGGGAGAGGCAGGTGAGGTGGATATGAGAGGAAGTAGCTCATTTAGATGGATGGAAGGATTTAAGGAGAGGAGAGGTGAGCACTCCTTCAAAGCCCTTTGAAGGCTGGCTGCGGTAGGCAGAGTCGCGGTTTTCCCAAAAAGCCCCCCTGACAGGAAAACAGTCTCTTTTTTTTCCATTGCACAAGAGCAACCTCTACCCCACAGCCGAAAGCAAGGACCCACTTTGAACTCACAGGGGGAAAAACCACAAATCATTTTATTAAGTGCTTAGAATACTCGCACGGTTGCGTACATTACACTTAAACACACACGTTGTTGACGGACCAACACATGCTCTCCACTAGTTTTAATTCCCTATATATGCCCTCACTCACACAGCAAGACACATTGTGAAGGATGCCAACGCAAATGGCTCATCAGAAAACTCCCTTTCCACTCTACCCCTGTTCCTCTCCTCCACTCATTCTTCTACCTCAATGGTAACGCTAGCACAGATCGGCTGACCTTTCCCGAAATGTCGAAGGTCAGTGAAAAGGGGAAAGCACCCATTCATTGGTTCCTGCCCTACTGGCCGACCAACATCATTTGTCTGAGACTTAAAACCATTTTAAATCACTGTGGAAAAATAAATCTGTGTTATGACGTGATAAGGCTTTAGTTGAGGTTTGGTTCGGTTTAGGCACAAATACACGGAGTCACGGTGGGAATTTACGTTCCCTCAATACTTTTTGCTTTCCCCCTGATCCTCAGAAACAGTGTTGGTCCAATCTAAAGATCAACACACAAAACCCACACCAGCTGCTAAAGATCTTTGTCACCAGATTGTGATTTACCGTTTTCGGACACATGCTGAAATGCTGCATGTCGTTCTTCTCGGGAGGATGCTCTCTGCTAAGTCAGCATGTTCGCAAAGAGTCGGTCAAACGTTATGGCAGCAGCCTGGTATTTTAACTTCATAATATACTATACCATGACTTTTTTCATAACTTTTTCTGGCAAACAATACAACATGATGCTTTGCTCTCTGTGCTCACATGCTGAATAACTGTCGACGAGATGAGAAGCTCTAAACTCGCAGCTAGCATACATAGCACCGGGAGAACCAAACACACATCCAGTAATCCGTTAAAAACTGACGAGACAGAAAGGAGAAATCAGCTGTCAGCTCATTATGTCTGAGAACTCAGCGTTTGCCATCAGTACAGAAGACGTCTACTGTGTGTGTCCAAGTCAGAAAAGGATACTGATAAGTTGGCACCAACACACTTGCGGACCTCACACACACACACATCACTCTGCATCTGGATGAAATGTGTGGCTGACACATTCAGGCCTAGCAGGGTGTAGGGAGTGGCAGGATGAAGCATGGGAATGTCTGCCCCTGGATCCTCTCCTCACAGTGAGAGACATCTTGTGTGTCATGCTGACGAATGACAGGTATTTTAACAGGAAACATAAGCGCACACACACCCAATTTGTCACTTGTAGAGAAAACACTCGGCCACTCAAGGCAGTAAGACAGCATTCTCACCTCTTTAGTGGAGATGATTAATGTGTAAATTTGTGACTGAGTGTATGTAGGTACTTTATCACCACCTCCATATCCAGGTGGAAATATAAAAATCATATCAGGGCTGGAAATCACAAGGGAAAGACCATTACATTTCTACATGAGAAATTGAGTCAAATCCCAACGTTAGACTGCAATTCAAGAAAAAGAGTAGTGGAATCAGGTGCCAGAGCCTAATGTTGCTCCAGAGAAACATCTGTATTATGAAAGGTGATCATTCTGATCTCACTGATTCACCAGCAGGGTCATGAACAGAGCTAATTTTCCTAAATTGGCTAACGATTGACTAAAAAAGGGGATGGAAACCCAGCGAAAACAGAGAGAGAGAGATTACTTTGACTGTTGAAGCCATAGGAGAAAATATATTGGATGTGTTGACTTTACTCGCTCAGTTGGACGGAGCCAAGAGTTCGGAGGAATCCGGCTTTTCCAAGCAGAAGAAAACGATCTGCTTATGTTACTGCAGCTTTCTCCATCTCAAT